>VOMN01082240.1:0-18462 GCA_014899125.1 Orchestia grillus | reverse complement strand
TAGGAACTTTTAAATTTTGTCTTAGTCTTTGTTTTCTTATTAAGAAATGTACATTTTTTCCACTTAAATTTTGTTATGAAATTTAGATTCTGTATTTTACCGTTTGAGATGACATTCACTGACGATGTAGTTTTACGAAACCAGACTGGTCTGAGTGCCAATATATGTTTTTTTAGGAACGATTGTTTCTTTTTAAAATTGAGGAAACTTTAGGTTCGCGATCAAAGCAATTAACCCCCTGACGGTTACTGCCCAGGTGACCGACGGTGCATTCGCACAGTCTGTGTTATCGACACTGACGTCATGAATGAAGCAACCACGACGTCCAAATATGTCGACAGTGACCGACGACGGGTGAAAGAAGTGAAATAAATGTTTCTGCTTGAGATTAATAGAATGATATAAAATGTGTATCATTCAGGATGATTTTTCCATCCCGAGTATTTGATTTGATTGCAGTAATGGTGAGCGCAAAGCTCTTTATAGAAGTGGTCGAGAAATTCTTATGAAAATAATTACTTAGCGTGCTGGGGTGGAGGATGAGGGTCAGTGGGAACTTTACAGGGTCGCAGGGGACGCTGATTAATAGCAGCCAACCACTGAATAAAGGTAATTCGAAAAAATCGATGGTAAACCAGTTTAAATAATTGACTACGCCCCAAAGAAGTCATTCGGTCCTAGTGAGTACATTGCTTTCATGTAGATTTGTGAGTGCAAACCTCTCCATGAACCAATCGTTACGGCAACTGCCCCAACCAATTACAGTTAATTCATTTTCTCTGTGTTTTTAATGATTAGTACACTATTTCAAGCTACAGTGCGACTACATTGATTGCAAATATTTATCAATGGTGCACAAGCATCGTTGATAAGTGTACAAAGACAGAGGACGAATACTGCTCGTAGTTCAGTCTTCGAAGAATTAATGAAATAACCATTTCTAACACAGCTACCTCCACGATATGATTAAATGCCATGCCCAGCATCGTGTTATGATGATGATTACGAAGAGATCTTTTAGAATCCCTTAGGGCCGAGTTTTCCAGCCAGGGATGGGAAAAAGCATTTCAGGAGGTGAGGGACGAGAAGTGCATCAAAATTTCAGACAATTAAGCAAAAAGCGTTCTTTTATAGATTAAATTTAACATAAATTCACTTCTTTTCTCCTTGAGTCATTTGCAGACAGGAGTCTGAGGACCCAGTAGATTATTTTCAGAGGTGCAGGCACAACAACGGTCAGGAACAACTGCTCTAGGAGTTGATTGTGAGCAGAATTCGTGAAATGTCAAGCAGGAGCCTGAATGCTCACAGCCGACTGTGGACAACTGTAGCACTCAGCTAAACTTCTCTTGCTTACTGCAGAAGTGTTAAATGAAATTACTTCTTTCTTAGCATCAAGTACTGAAGTGAGCACCTCAAAATTGATTCTCAACCTATATTATAATAATCTTCAGTATTTAGTAAAAAGTCAAGAAAATGATTTCAAATTGAGCAGTAATTGAGTTCGCATCAAGTGTTCACGACTGTGTAGTTTACCTGCCATGGGTTAGATCGGCTGATCAAAGTGAGGCCCCAATTAAGCAGATAAAAATCTAAATCCTACTGAAAATTCTAGTGAAGCACAAGGTGAGCGCATTTCTTCGCAATGAATTATTCCTCCAGCTTTCCAGAATCAGCTGATAATCTTAAAAAGGAGTGTCAATAAGTGTCCGTACATTTGAACAGGTGATGGGGCTCACATGATTTATCGTGAACTTACAGTGCAATTTAATTGATACGACTGAGCTTATGAAAGGGTTCTAACACATATAAAAGCTCAAAACTTCGCTTGTTGATGCACATCGAATCATCGTTAAGTTTCCTATAGGTAGAGCTTGTATCAATTTTTTGCAAGTTGCTCTTGGGGAACTCTGAAGCAAATTGAAATCTAAATAATTTCATACTTCGCCTTTCAGACTACCTGCGTATATGGTCACGCTTCAGTGCAGAGAGTGAATTTGGAAATACGTCTTGACTTAACGTTCTCGCAGTATTGATCTACCTAAATAACCTGGTCTATCTAGTTTTGTGCAGTTTATCTTGATCCAGATAATTTGCTGGGTAGGAGCAAGTACAATTAGGTGACGTATTATTACAGTCTTGTTGGTCTTGGAAAAATCTGAACCTCTTTTAAATCGAAGATTCTCGAGCCTTGCTGCACTGTTTCTTCCCAAATCAGCTCTACCAAGTAATTTCCATTTAAAATTTAACGTAAATGCTTCACAATCTGTCGCTGAGACATCGACGTCGCAAATTGCTGATTTCGAATGCAAACTGAAGTCCAGTGAACTTCACCGAAGACCATCACAGTTTCAAAGCCATTAAGCCTGAGAGTGTACATCGAGCTCGGCGATCAACTCCTCTGATACAGCGAATTTCACAGTCGACCATAGCTTCTTTATCTGCTGCTCTTCGTATCCATTAAAGCTATTAGCGTCTTGAAATATTGGTGTCTGCAGCACTTGATGTATTTATCTCTCATACTTGAGCGCTTGTAATTACTGAAACCATTGCGGGAACTACATGTTTTCTACACACGGGCGATGTTCGGTCGCTGTGCTTGTGAGCACAAAATTTCGCCAGATGCTCTCCATGAGAGGCGCATTGTCTCAAAAAAAGTTTACTCACAGCAGAATTATCCCCAAAGTCAGTTAATGGTCAAATGCATTTAGCAACGATTGGGATACCACGGTGAAGGATTCGCGGTCTTCTTGAAAATTCATTATATCTGTTATCAGAAGCCATTCAATTCGCCTGCTCATTTTTCTCTTAGATGTTCTACATAGCTGATATACGATAAGCAAAACATTGTCTTCAAATCATCAGATATACTCATTTTGAATGCTACGCGAGTTTAGGGCAATAACACAGCAGCGAGCTCAACGTAATTTAGCCTTAGCTGTGGTAGATCAGTGATAAAATTCAAGGAGTAGAACTTGGGGGTGGAGGAGAAGTGAGAAACGTTTAATCAACTTGGTTAATGCAAAGCTCAATGAAATTTAAGTATTGGAACAATGGGAATGATACATGTTGCTAAAAATGGGACGACTTCCCAAGTTATTGACAAATTATGTCAGTAAGAAGACCATTGCTGTGCATTTGAACGTCGATTTTTCTGCTCCTGTAGAGAAACATTCTAAATAAAAGTGCTCTATTTCCCCGTGACATTAGCGCTCAAGAAATATTTACCATATCGTGAAGAACAGTTTCTTGATTGAAGCCGCGGATAATTTTCCTAGAAAATTGAACTCTTATATGAAAAAAGATTTGGAAGTAATTTCAGGCTGTAAAATCGATGAAAGGGTGACGGATTGCCTGTCAGTTCTACTTTGAAATAATAACTTTTCATAAACTTTCGTGACCCTTAAGTGCTCCTCAGCCCAATTTTTCTTTCTCGTCTGAGACCATCTATAATTGTTCATTTCTTTTCTTAAAAGCCTGGCAAAACAAGATGACAAGCATTATTGTAAAACAACTTCGGATTTTCGATAAATTAGCTAATTTTGGGAGGGCCAAGCTCGACGAAAAGCCTTAATTCTGTGATGAAAAAAAAAAGATCATAACTGTGAGAGTAATTTCGGAGACTACTCGCATATTCGACAACCTTTGACATGACAAGTTCTTTGGGTTAGATTTTTAGAAAAAAGTGAAAATGTTTAAACAAGGTAGTCATATGAAAATGTTAGATATCAAAGCCAGGCCTACCGATTGCATCTGATTTTCGTTTGGGAATTTTGATCTGATTTTTGTGGGGGAGGAAAAAGAGGGAAGGCTCTGTCAATGTACCCGTGTAAGAAGATAAGTACGAGCGCAGGACGGACTTATCAATCAATGGAACCTAAGTTATTCTGCATTTAGGGTTTTTCAACATGTGAAGTCTCTTGTAAGGATTTGCCCGCGTGTATCTATACATTTCATCTGGAAAGAAAAAAAATATGTAGATATTTATCATCATGACGCGATTTTCTTAGCACCGAATTCCTTGGTGCTCAGTACAAGAGACGAGAGCTCGTCAGTAGGCTATGCTTCAAACTGTGCGACCCCCAAAAGGGTTCGTGTTCTGAGCCCCCGCGATGCTCAGAGTTTGGCACCGTCTCTTATAGAAACATCGTAATCGAGCTAAATACGCATGTGGCTCAATTTATTATGGCATTCTTCCGTAGGTCTGAATTTTGATGCCTGCACAGGTGACCTGCCCAGCCCGTTTCATGTCAATTTACTCCTTTTGACTAGTGTCTTTTCATCGGCATATTCATGAATTCGTGTAAGCATGTAATTCTAAAACCAACCAAAAATGAAAAATGATAACGATGCAAAATGTATTTGCTGGATTGAGCAAATGAATAAACGCTAACGCTGATTGAGCTAACGGTGAAATAAAATAAACATTCGTTTTTAATTGAAATATTACATGTTCGGAAATCTCAGAGGCTTCAAAAAGTCCTAAGTTTTTGTCGGAATATGAAACTGGAAAAATATTGCCACGACCGCTTGGCAAGACCGATATCATCTTGACATGATTAACATCGGCTCATTTCGACTAGGAATGCGATCTGGCCTGCGTCGGGTCCAAGCTTAAGTTCTGAGTTATTAAACTATGCACCTCAAATTCACACAGCAGCGTTTGGTAAACGTTTTTCTAGAGATAAAATTCATAAACAAAAGTCCGTATGACACATGGATGCACGCAACCATGACGCAACATTCTTCCGCGTATCTCAAGTCTTGTACACGCACAGTTTATAGAGGTAGAATACATTGAGGTAGAATATTTCTGGAGTATATTCGGAGACATGACGCAGCATTTCCAGCGGAAGCCTCAATTTACACGAGACTCGGATATTGACCGTGTAGCGAGGTGTCAGCGTGACTTTATGATTCGTCACGCGGAACCTTCGATTTCCGCAGCTCATTGAACAGCCCATAAGATTTAATATTATGGCTTACCGAATAATTTGAATAATGTGATGAGAGGAAAGTCATAATGTAATCCATAACTCTTTAGGACGTTCAATTGTTGCAATCAGGCGGAAATTTATTGAATGACGAAATGATGGTTTTGACGATAGTCAATTGTCCAGATAAGCATGAGTGATCGACGATACGAATAAGCTTGCACACTCTTGGCAGTCCACTTCAGTGTTCTTGGCTGTCTAAGCATGAATTTTTAAGGCCATTGATTTCGGATGTATTATATACACGGTGTACTTAGAAACCTTCAATTATGCGACCAGAGCTCACAATCAATCTGGTATTGAAACTCATATTTATTCACGACTTTCTTACAAGGCTAAAACAATATCGAAGCTGTTCTCCTTCGATCGAACCCCTAGGTTGAAGGAATCAAAACATTCGATTAGCGTTATTCATGTTGAACTATACTTTTGAATAAATCATTCCTGTCTTTATATGTGAAAGATTTATGTACTTTCACATCAGTGAATTACCTTCTCATGTAAAATAGTTGAAATGGAGTTCTGAGTAAGAATAAAGCTATAATATGTGCGTGATCAGCGAAAAGGTGGCACTGTAATCGAGGAAATTTCGAAAGATCTACGGGGACAGAAAGCTGAATATTTCTGCCGAGGCGGCCGTCGTGGTTGCATCGTAGAAAAGACTGATAGTTTATTTCTAGTCTATTTCTTTAGGAACCACTGAAGCCTAGCCATGCCTGCCTATACAATGGCCCAATGCAAACACAAAGCAGAAGTGAAAAGGCGTATAAAGATGCCACGTTCGAACGCTATATTGGCGGCAACAGAAGGAAGGAAGACCGCTGCGCTGGCGGTGCTGCTGCTCCATCCACCAAAACGCATTCAATCAGACTGCAGAAATACTGAAGCAAGCTGTTGGTGGCATACCATTATTATTCTCATAAGAACTCGCTTCACGTCGAGCCAATGCGCATCTCCAGGAGACATGTTTTGGGGCTCTACAAATTCTCCGAAGAAATCCATGCAATGTTATCGAAAAGCTCAGTTAGGGCTTTTTCGTCGCACAAAAGACTCGATGCCCATCGACAACGAAATAAACAGTACATAATAAAAGGAAATTTATTGATACGGTAGCTCCTTTGAAGCATCATAAAGACTTAAACTAATGAGCCGAGAATGACTTACCTTAGCGTTCGTACGATCGAGAGTTTCAATTCACTCTCTTGCACGTTTTGTCGCTTTCCGTGCTCAAAGAGTCTAGTTTTAACAGCAGCACGGCTCAGTTGATGTACTCGCTCTGTACAGCATTCAAAGCTCAGTACTCGATATCTCCTTGGATTTTAAGCAGCATTTACCTCAATGAGCTCTTATTTTCATGAAATCTAATTCAGCCAGTGCGGTTTTGGTTTAAACGTTGCGAAAGCTCAACCCTACTTCTGTAGTTTATTGTTTTGCGAAATTATGAAATCGAAACATAGCTATCAAAAACTTGATTGGGATGAATATTCTTCTACTTAGCTCATCCATGAAAATATCGAAAGCATGATACAGATGTTTGATATTGCCTTATTGATATCCTCGCTATTGATATTGTTTCAAATTAGGAGATGAATTATAATTTGACATTTTTACGTATACATTTCTCTTGCAAACTTCATTTGTAAAAGGAAAGCCGTAAGAAACCCTACAGGGTTTGATGCTTTCATCATTCACACCTGTTTGATCTGTTGAACAGTAAATCTGTACTTCTCAAAAGGCCTTAAAATTATGATACTACTATGTAAACCTTGCAAATAGATTACCATGTCGAGTACAGGTTTTTCTGTGTGACCCTTCTCTATTTCTAATTATTTATGTAAGTTATGCTTAGGCCAATAGGAATGCCCTTGAATTGACGTTTGCACCTCAGAAACCTTAAAGTTTGAGATGAGTATTGAAAAAAAAATATTGGTTCAGCTTAATTCGTTGCTGGCCTTTATTGGAAATCCTGTGTCCGTATTTCTCCAGAAATTGCTCGTGTTAAAACTTGTAACCTGATTTTACTGATGAAAGCTCTGAAGATAGTGGGGAAAGAAATTCGTCTACTTGAAGACTACAAATGAAATTTCATTAAATACATCTCCTCCACTTCTCACGGGTATGAGACAAACTACAGTATTTGTGCTTTTTTGACACTCGGTATAAAAAACGTCTTGCGCTCTCCTCAACCTCTTGAAGAGTCATTTCCTATTCGGTCACAAAGTAAACAAAGTTTTTCGCTAAAAACTTCAATAAAAGTCTTGAAACTTTTGGAGCCCTAGACTCAGAAGAAACCGTGGGCAGGAGCCGCTGGAGAGAAAGAGACCTGCTCAGGCTGGTCTTGGTCGAAGGCCGGCCGAGTTCGTCTCTTCGGCGAGGGCGGCTCCAAGTGACCACGCCGCACCAAGGGAACCTGCACAGCGGCCGAGGAGAACATAAAGGGTTAGTTCATTCAGAGCAAGGGAATTTTCATTCCAAGTCGTAATTCAAGACAAGTAATCCAAGCGTTAATAACAAAGTTAACGTAATAGAACAAGTTATCGCGCACACGACGTGATAGTTGTCTGCATCAGGGGAGAAATTTTTGTATCCTGTAACTACATTTTCTGTCATTTTTACTTTCTAATTTTTACTGACCGTGGAAATAAATTTTATCATTTGAGAGTCGCGATAGCCTTCAAACTAAACAACACACACTAAACATCGTTCAAAGATCGAATTTGGTGTGACTCTGCTACTCAGCTTTTTTTGGTTAGCTCCTTTGCCGTCCGATTCAAGTAGTGAAAAAAATGATATATACTTAAAAGAAGCTCTTGGTATTTTACAATACAGATACTCCTACTTATGTATAATTGTGTTCTCGTGCAAATTATTTTCGTATCCACTGATGTATAATGCGCAAGTGAAAATATTTAGTGAACTTTTTACTCGCATAATGGAAGTATCAAATTACTCAAACATCATTCCTCATCTTATTTTCTCTCGGTAGGGTAGAAATGAGACGGACATCCATGTCCGTGCTAGGCTTCTCTTAACTCGTAAACAGTCTTGGGTAGCTTCTGGATTTGGGAGACTGTTCGTAACTTCGGGGTTAGATTAATATTTGCTCTTAAATCAGAACAAACTTTGAAGGCCTTTCATATCGAGAGCATATTTAGGTTCGCAACGAACTTGACTTCAAGAACAACATACTACCGCACGTGTCGCATGTTACTTTTGTTATAAATGGAAAATATTTTGCTTGAAAGATGTTATCCTCTTATGGAAACACGCTCAGAAATATCTGTCATTCTTTTGATAAAATAAGAATACTTATATATTTTACGACTGAGATACTGTAGAATTGGATTCTCGGAATCGTGTCTAATCTAGATGCTCACATGTATTGCCATTGTTCATAAAAGACTGTGAGTCGCAAGGTCACGGACTCTTTCATTATGCTGTCAAATTAGCTAAGTTGGCGACAGGACCTTACGATAGATAACATTTAGAGAGCCAGGCCGCTTCACCGCACTTAGGCCTTATAGCTCATTGGTCAATTAGATTACGGCGAATATTTTAAATCGGATCTCAAACCAAGAAGTTTCCTTTCTGATACTGTCGAATTCCGAACAATGCTTCACCTAAATGAGGAGAAGTTCATTATTTCTAGATGAACTTCAGGAGAAGTTCATCATTTCTAACAAATTTTGCGGAATGTTAAGTTAACTTTAACGTCGTATGGGTTGAGAAAAGCCTGATTTTCGACCATGTTCGGAGCTGCATATTGTGTACTGAAGCTTGAAGTCTAATATGAGTGCGTGTTGAGCCTCCATCCCCGCATTATCTAGTTTGTACCATTATTTTTTTGTTCATTTTCGATGGATGCCCGGCTGCTTTAAAAGATCAAACTTTCATACTGATTATTAATTAACTGGAAAATATCGATTGAAGCCTCAAATATGTGATATCATAAAGACAGAATGGGATTTTTACAAGACGCCGCTCTGTACACAGAGGCACAGCAAGGTCACAAGCATTGTTACAGTCCTGGTGCTCGAGAACATCAGATTTCAGAATATGTGCTCTCACTTCCGTCACCAGAGAGACCGTTTCATACCCGTAATAGCTCGTTGTAATTGCACGTGACAAGGTGTCTCGCCCAGTGTGTCCTCTATTCTACAGTACATTTATGAGGTCTCACAAATATCTGGGAATTCTTACGGAATAATCAGAAGAATTTCATTAGAAAGAGACGAGAGGCTCCGCGATGGCTGCAAAGCGGATGTTCTTCTTTTGAGCGTTTTTTTTGCAGGTTGCACCTATTTTGGACGCAAAGTAATATCAGCAAATGGCTGCCGTCGCTGGTTGAAATCTCTTATCTTTGTGTTTCTTGTTCATCGCAACTATTGCCATCAAACTGAAGTTCCTGATCAGCGGAAACGCTTTTTCCAAAGGATCTGTTTATCCTCTAGGCATATGCAGCCTAATGATGAGGCTGTGTGAGTTGTTTTAAAATTTTAAGAGTTGAAAATAATCGTCATTTTGAGCCTTTGCTGGACCTCTTCTCTTAGATTTCTTAACGAAGGCTTTCATTCCCGCCTCAGAAATCCGAATTTGTGTTCATCAGTCGCTCGTCCTGAAGGGGCTGCCTCGGCTGCTTAAAAATTATCTTTTTGTTGATTGGAAATGAACAGATTTTGCCGTGACACCGTACGCCACATGCTCGTTATAGGGCAGCACGAGATGAGTGAAGTGTGTGCCAGCGTCTATGGGAGAGTTCGTCCTAGCTAGTCCCTGACCGTCAGTACGGATTGCAAAATGCACTCTCACAGGGATGCTGCCCATTTTTTAGCACAAAGCTATAGGCTATTTTTCTATATGCATAAAAGGCTGCAGCCGGTTTCTCGAACGAAAGCTAAATGTTGCCTTATCGTCAATATTATTTGATCGGTAAAGGGTTAGCTGTTGCACTGTAAGGACGCGGTAACTCGTTTTTGCCCAACTTTAATTTTTCAACTTAATCTGAGCAAACCTGCCAAATGTTTGTTTTAAAGAAAGTTGACTCTACATAACCGTTCTTTCTTGACCTCTTTCGGGACAAACTGAGCATTTCCAAGTCTCAAAATTAGGCTTTTTCAGTGGAAAACTAATTGCCCGGGAAGGCGTTAACGCCCTAGATATGCTAAGCTGTAACTCTCCAACGTACTGCACCTCAACACTCAAATGTATCCTGACATCCTAGTGCAACTCCTATTCAAGTGTACCATGTAACATCGTACTGCAACTCCTATTCTTGTGTACCATGTAACATCGTACTGCAACTCCTATTCTTGTGTACCATACAACATCGTACGGCAACTCCCATTCAAGTGTACCATGTAATACTAGAGTAACTCACCATCCTTGATTAATGCTATAAAAAGTCTTTCAATATACAATAAGAAGTTTTCAAATCCAAGTGAAAAACTTGTATGCAAAATTAAATCTCCTGAAAACTTTCACGCAACACTTGTCTTGTAAACAAACTTTTAATTCTGTGAATTGAGGCGGCTTCGTAATCCGTGCACGAAGATTTCATTTGTTCAATAATATAAGCTTGTACGTCATGCAGTGTGAAGTGCGAAGGCTTAAACTCTTCGTCCAGTCGTGGTACAAACGGCGGAAAAGAAGTTACTTCTTAGAAGTGAACAAGCTCACAACGATTCCAACTTGATTTTTATTCGCAGAGCTCGACAACACTCTCGCTCGATCTCATTCCCGCTCGGCACAACTGCTCTGAGCGTGTATGCTTAGTTGAGCCTTCAATGATATGGAGTGTAGATGTAAATGCTTGAATGCTGGCGGCGCTGAGGAGACCGTCCCACTTTATTAGGGAGCCTCCACAGACAATGTCATCAATACTGCGTGCAAGGACGGCCGCTATCGCGTTCGCAGATCGCACCGCTTACCACTCACTTTGCCCGCTAAAATACGGCCGAGTAAATAGCGTTATTGCAGTGCTAAACTATATACAGGTACACCTGGCAGCGATAGCATCACCAGCTCTCTCTCTTTGGCCCTGGTTAGCCCTAAAACAACAGCTGGACCGGAAATCCCATCTCTTGTCCGAAATATGTTCCGAAGTCGTTCGACAGTCTCACCATTCAATCGCAATTTTTAATCATAATGTAGCTCGTTCAGCTTGAAAAGTGGGTCAGTTTTAAAAATCTGTCCTAGATTTCACAAAATTTATCAAATTGAACCATCTATCGAGACATAAAGTTAGTCGTGCGCATTAATGCTTCACCTAGAGGACGTCTAGACTATCCGAGCGCAAGATTTTAACCTTCTTCGGACTGGCTTGATGCATTTGACTGCACATCGCTGCAAAATAGTATTCCTGTTCTGGTCAGATGTACAGCATGTAGATCGGGGGCTGAAATAAGAGCAGCGCTATCCTCTAGTGTGAGGAAGCCTTCATTTGTGGTGGTGGGATCGCCTGCGGGACAGGTGTGAAAATTAGACAGTCATAAAATATGGAAACACTCCATGTGATTTGCCTCTTTATGGGCCGCCCTGTATTGCTTTATTTATTTACTAAGGTTGTGCTGTCAAACGAGAAAGCGTCCCACGATTTCGGTGGCGCGAATGACGGCGGTGGGATCACACGTGCGCTAGGGCCCTCTTTGCTGCCAATGATTATGGCTGGCAAAGCAAATGTGTCGAGTTTAGGCTCACCACGTCTGGTGCGGGAACACCTTTGTTTTTTGTGGTACTGTTTGATCAGTATTGGGATTCGCTGACGTTTTCCCTGAACGAACGAGATTATGATTAATCCGGATGTGTTTTCAATACTTGACTTGACAATATTTTTCTAATAGTTTTATTTGTTCTTATTCAACAATAACCTGCTGTTTTCCCCCGCATTCACTGTAACAAAATGAATTTTATACTACGAGAAGAATTTTAATATCCAGTGTGTCCTTTTAACTTGAAAATATTCCCAAAAGAGCGCAAAAATCTGATCACAATTTTTTCATTTGTGTTGCAATCAGATCAAAATTTTGACGCCCAAAGAAAGACACATTCAATATCGCGTGTTCTTTCGAAATCCATCATGATTCAAAGTTGAAGAGGTTTCTCAGGTGAAGTAACACGTAGGTGGAATTACACCCTTCACTTTGGTGCCGGCTATATACGCATAACCAACCCACGCCTCTGGGATCACGGGCCGAAAAATAAGAGTAAGAACACCCAGCGTGCGACACAATGCTCGTCCATATCTGAAACCATGGTCGCCAATACAGATAAATATCTTTGCTCTATCATGGGGTCGATCGACCTAAAGTATGTTAGATGATATACCATTCGAGGCTCGCTGAGCGGGAATTCATATGTTAGATGATATACATTGGAGGCTCGCTGAGTAGGAATTCAACACATGGTACAGAGATGGCGGGATAGCATTGTCTGTCTCAGACCCAGCACGGTCTTGCAAGATCGCCTCTTCAAGACCTCATCTTTTTATTTTGCTTTGGATCACTTGCTTGTCGTGCTGCAATATTTTCAGTCAAGACTCCCCCATTTATTGGATTATCTTCAATCACTTTGCATTCATAACCTGCGATCCTGAGGCTGCTTCCCATTCTGAAAACTGGCTACCGCCAAGTTCTTTTTGGTTGTAATATTGGTTCCGATGGAGCGGGCTCGGCTGAATGGTAAGCAGGCTCCACACGACAGCTTTTGCTGCCATCAACGTGACCGAGATGATGCTCTCGAAAATGTCCTGTCAGAGCGTCGCGTAAAAAAGAGTTCAATCGGGACTTTGATTTTGGGGCTCATTCGTTATTAATGCCATTCGGCATTTTAATTACAATTACCTGAAGTTAACAGGGTGCGAGTTTTGGGTTTGAATTCGAACGAATACATCACTTGCATATTTAATTTGAGCTTCCATCAAATGAATACATGATATACTTACGGGAATAAGAGGGCTACTGGCTGTTAAGATAAATGGTGAAAATTCATTGTGATAGACGATTTTTACATTTACATAAAGACAAATTAATTATGCGCTCGTGCTCAAAACAGTAACCTAAGTTTTACTTACTTGTAATCCTGTTTGTCATCTTTGTGTTCGTGTTAGTGTTCTCAAGCACACTAATGCATCATACTGCCCTATGTACAGTGCCTGGACATGCGTATTTGCACTATTCCATTCTTGGTGTATTTTGAAAACTTTAAGCTCTGTTTTAGGGTAACGAGTGCAGGTATTTCAGAGAACAGATATTTACCAGAATATTTCATCAGAACAGAAAAAACTTGGTTGACAACCAGAAAATCAATTTAAAAAAACGATATGATAAAAGTATTTGGCCAAACACTAAAAACAAGTTTATAAGATTTAGTGGCGTGACTTTTATTTGCAATAACAGCACGGAGACAATAATTGTAACTGGAAACTAACTTTTGACACTTTGTTTGGGGCATCTCGTTCCATCCTTACATGTGAATGATTTTCAAATCAGCAAGGTTCTTTCGACTCTTGCGCACAACAATTTCGAGTATTCGCTACAAATGTTCAATGAGATTGAGGTCGAGCGATTGGCTGGGCCACAGAAGGACGCTCATTTTCTTATTTGAGAACCAATCTCTTGTTATTTTCACCGCATGTTTGGGGGTCATTATCTTGCTGAGAGATCATCTTCCGCCGGCCGTATAATTTTCTTGCGCTCTGAAGCAGCATTTGCTCCGGTATTTGCCGGTACATGGAAATATCCATTTATCCACAAATAATGTACGGTTCTCCTAGACAATGAAAGAGTTAAACACCATGATACTGCTTCTTTCATGCTTGGCAGGAGGGATGATGTTCTTGGGATCATAAGAAATCCGTGTGTTCCTCCAAACATGACGAGCGTCGTTTCGGTCAAAAAGTTAAATTTTGCTTCCATCGGACCATGCAACCAGTTCCCAAAACTCGATTCTTTTGTCAAGATGGTCTTTGGCAAATATTAAACGGTTCTTCACGTGTTTTGCTGCATGAAGAGTAGTTCTGCTTGGAGCGAAGGCAAGTAGACCATTTCGATGCAATTCATCCGTTTTTCGATGGCCGTATTTTGACTGACGTGAACTTGTAACTCTAGTACTGTATCTGAAGGTATGTACGTGCCCTCATGGGCTCATTCTTCACCTTATGCAAAGTATAGCGTCGCGAGCCCATGATCTTGCGAGGACCTCCGACTCGCGGCAAATTGGAGATTTCCTCAGCCTCTCCACGCTTCCGAACTATTGCCTCAACAATTGAGTATGGAACCATAGAACGGTCAACAATTTACTTATAGGCTAATCCTTCAATGCGAACTCCAATTATTTGCTTTCGAACAGCTTGGGGTGTTTTTTCGACTTAAGGCGTTGTATTTATCGAGCATCCATCTTCAACAAAATCCAGAAAAGTAATGATTTTGCTGATCGTAGGTTGTTTACGTTACATGTGCTTCTAGAACTTTTTGGAAGCTTTATAGAAAGGTTTTTTAGTCAAAATACTCAAATTGTGCATCAAAAATAACTATGTAACATGTTATCAATTTTAGCAACGACTTTGTCCAACACATTTTTTTTGCTCAGTAGATTTTCTGGTTATCAAAAAATTTTGTTCAGTTCAGTTTGAATATCAAGGTAAATTTATGGTCCCTGAACTACTTATACTCATTCCCCTAAACCAGAGCTCGAAGTTTTCGAAATACATCAAAAATAGAGTTGTACAAATACTTTATGTCCAGGCACTGTACAGCCGAGTGCTGTGATGACGCATGCAGTCGTTGCAAATAGGTCGGCAGGATTGTTCCTCGTTCGCAATTACTGTCGAGTTTTTGCAGTCTTATAATAGGAATTGTGAACAAGTGCATGTCCCTTATCAATAACTAAATGCAGCCCTCACTGCAATGATCGCCACGACTGTCATAAAAAATATGTCAAGGTGATCACAAATACTGCGCAATTCAGGAGCGTGCTACTCCCAAATGCTGATCAGTGAATCTGTTTTCTCACGCCATCGCTTTATCACCATGCATGGATCACATCGCTATACTATCGTCCATTGGTGATACATATCTAACTTTAAACTCCAGATATCATTTCTTGAAACTTACTTTTGGTTCACGTCAAACTCACTGTCATATCCTCCGATATTTCCCAGCTTACTTTCCCCCAAAATGGCCTTTTACTTCCACAGATAGAATGGACGTGACAGCCACTCTCTCTTTGATGCAAAGGTGTGTTCAAAGCCTTTCGTGAACTTTTTTTCACTTGTGCCAGGGCTGTATGAAAGAAATTTTACCCGAAATCGCTCCTAAGAACTCAAGAATACAAATTAAGTGCAATACATATGACCTCCAAACATTTCGACAAACTCTACCGGATGGTGATTTGTTTCGATTTTGGAGTACAATGAGCGGAAGACTTGGGCCCGACATGCAATAATTTTAAACACCATCGTCTAGAAAGGCGTGTTATGAAAATTAAAAATCACTTCAACCTCCTCATTGGCGACGTGGGTATCTCGTGAAAAAATCGTGCGTTGATGGTCAGTAGCCGAATAGTCTTATTTAAATTAATTAAACTGAGTCCATGTGGTGTGATTTAACTCTCAGTAAGTGCATTTGGCTTCATCCTGTGCTTGAGAGGGCTGCCTTCGTAAAACTTTGCCCAGCGCAGCAAGCTGACTTGAAAACTTCCAGCCGAGGCCATGGCGACTTCAAGCCTCCAAGTGGTTTTCTCGAAAGAAATATTGGCAGCCCAATGCCTGCGACATCGGCTCTCGTTTGAGAGAGATTTAGTTGAGATGTTCTCACATTGTGAATTTATTAAAGCCCCCTTCCAGTCGCATGTGTTCACAATTCGCAAACAAGTCATTTTCTTTGGAAGACTGTTCTGGACACGCCAACTATTGAAGAGAAGGAGGCTATTGTGTGGCTCTGCTGGAGGTCCAGGCGAGTCAGGCATTATTTCCCCAAACACGGCAACAGGAGAGCTGTCATAACAAGTCTTCAGGACCCAGTTCTTGGTGAATAGTAACTTTCCGAAAGAGGTCCTGGCAACGAATGAATATTCCGTCGATTCACAGAAAATAATTACGAAAATTGTGTAGCATTACAAAAATACATTAAAACAAATTTCTTCATTCAAGTTCATCGGCTGACTAAAAAATCGCTTAATGACGAATCTAAAGTCTTAGAGTTAAAGTCCTCTTGTACATACATTCACTTTGCTGCTTTTAGAGCTTGTTTTTCAAATATGAGAAGCAGAACTTAAAATAGAAATACATCGAACGGTCAATAAAAAAAGAAATATATTCAGATTTTTACTCATGATCAAGTGTGATGACAGTCACAAAAGTTTGGAATAAAGTCAAAGTTAAGTTAAAACTTCTTTACGCGAATTAAATCTAAGTTTAAAATTGCATGTGTCTAAAAAATAAGCTCTGCAGTAGTTAAATATTGTGTATCTAACTAATAAAGTGTCCAAGCATCTAACAAATAAAGCCATGTGCCATTCACCTTGCATACCAGTAACTTTAATGCACGAGTATGACCACTGACATTCAGAAAGTGTTGGAACTTTTTATCCTTTTTTAATAACACCAGCATCTCGAAATTCGAACGAGCAAGCAAATATTTTGAAGTGTTCAGAGACACCAATTACGCATCCTTCGTTTCACGAGTCAAAGTTCGTTAAACGGTCTACCGGAATATTTCTATGCTGCTCTGAGTAGTGTAGCTAGAATTTGTATTCATATCAGTACAGCTTTTCTCAATTTGTGGTCGTAGAAAACATACTTGCGAATCTGGTCTGCGGGGGATAAACACACTTCATTACTTAACGAAACATGTTTTTAAATATTTCCATTTCATTTTATAAATATGGATAATATGGTTCCCGCCGTTCTTCCGCAGGCGCTTGTCGAGTGCAACGCTGACGTCTTTCTCGCGCTTCGACAGAAAGCCATATGCCAGGGGTTCCCGAACTGAGCGTATTGGGGGTAATTTAATCATCTTGCCGGCTGGTGGTAGATAAAAAGTTAAAAAATATGAAAATCACTATCAAGCACGAAACTCAGAATTCCTCTACTAGCTTCAAGCGTCTAACTCCAACTGATGTTCTTGACGTATACTTTGGCCATAATCACTAGGGATTCACTTTATTCGAAATAGAATGAATGAAAGAAAAATACATCGTGTTTTACAGTAATTCAGCCATACATGAAAGTGTTGAGAACATTTTGTGAAAAGGATGACATGATTGATGGAACGAGTTGAATTGAAAATCGCGCTAAAAATTTTTGAGACTATTGCCTCTTGCACTGCAGGAACGGCAGCCTGCCTCGCTTGTTTCTCAGGCCCCAATGCTGCCAGTAGAGTGAAGTTATTTCCTTTCAATGTTGTACTTACTGCTCGAACTTAAAATGCGCTTCCAAGATTGGACCTGCGTCTGCTGTTTTCGTCACTGGACCGCGGTCATTTATGCTTCGGAGCTTATTCAACAAATCCAAACTCAGAGGCTGCAACTTGACGGCGAAAAATGTATACATCAACTTTAAACTCTCATACCTTCATGTATCGTTGATACCGTATTTTTCTAGCACGTCATATATATATTTGTCTCCTTTTATTTTCGGAGTTGGAGTGCTTTAATCCTATGCTTGTTCAGTATAGTATTATGGCACCCGTCAAAATTACTTTGAGAAACAGTTTTTCAAGATATTTCAAGTTCCGATACAAAAAGTAAAAGTCTCGTATTTTTGTCATCAAAGGCATTCAACTGGTCAAGCCCAGTAACTGATCGTAGTATTATTCCATTTCTGTTCTCGTTTGTTCGCTTAACAGGGCGTTTAGGAATTGCTACTACTTCTTCTTAAGCAAAGGTCCTGCATTATACGTGTTTTGGTTTGCCTTCATCGTGGGGTAGATGAAATTGCTCAGAAATCGCTGGACGATGTTATGCCTTCCAACGTTCACTTTTCAAGCCCTGTTTATTCATAAACGTTCTATTCTGATAGCTCAGAAGAGGTAATAATGAAATTCTATAACAGAGACGTTAAACAATTGTCTCATAATTTTCTGTGAATTTCTTCTAATGTTGAAAAATTTGTAATATTGTAATATTGAATTTCTTGTAATATTGTAATAGTGAATTTCTTGTAATATTGAAAAATGTAATGTTGAAAAATTTGACGGACGGACGAGCAGACAGACATGACTTATTGGATAAATATGCGTTGATAATAGATATATAAGACTTTTCATTTTTGAAGTCAATCAATCCATTTTCCAAGGACCCACATTTCTAAGTCTAACCTTTTAGATGTCATGGTTTTCTCTGCAGGACTCTGTAGCTACGCAAATGCCCTAACGCTGGATTCCTTCAATTTTAATGCGTAATTTCGTTCCATAACGCTAAAGCTACATCTGGGGGCGCTACATCTGGGGGCGCTACATCTGGGGCGCTACAT
>VOMN01082235.1:0-34849 GCA_014899125.1 Orchestia grillus | reverse complement strand
TCTTCTATTGGGTTTAAAGGAGCGCTATATGGAGCCAGCCTTAAGGGGCCTTTACACGCTCAGTGCTTAGTGTCAGTTCGTGGTCACACAGCTCTATGCCCCACCCACTTTTCTGCTTGCCCCACCTTTTTTGCAAACCACGGTGGTGACCAATACTTCGCTCTTGGGGCGAACGCTCACGCCGAACTGACACTCTCCGACTGTACTCTGTAGTCTCAGTAGCGTTTCTGCTGTTATAGAGAGAAGTTGGTTGCGCCACTTAATTTTATGGATTGGACTAAGCAATCTGCAACCCATTTCATCGGCCTAGTACAAGAGCATCCATGCATATGGAAAATTACATCTAAGGATTATAAAGATAAAACGCTCAGAGCATTACCTTATAATAGCATTGTAGATGCTATGAAGACATCATACACCTTTGCTTAAACGTAATGTAGGACATATGATGCGAAAGGAAACTTTTATAAGAAGGTACATTTCTGTAATTTTTGTGTAATTACTCTATTGTGTTTGGTATCAATTTATTTGCTTATACGTAATATAGAATATATAATGCAGTCATTCATTATCTGGGATAAAAGAAACCGAAAAGAATCATTAGAACTGCAACAGATAACCTTCATATTGCCTATAACAGCGATGAGACTAGCAATTATTTTCTAAATAATAATGCATATGGCCAATATATAACATTACTAATATATNATGAGACTAGCAATGATTTTCTAAATAATATTGCATTTGGCCGTTATATAACATTACTAATATATTACCATACGTAGAAGTACGTTACTGCACAATAATAAACTCTTAACTCTTAAAACTTGCCTTAAGTCATTCCAATTGTCCAACTCAAATATATAAATTCATGCTTCATATACATTCATGCAGAAAAGAAGCAACAATGCACGCTATTGCTGCAGCTTGAACAATCTTAGCCCGCGGCGCTATAGTCTCGCGTACTGTGCAAGGTGACGATCACTATAGTGTCAGCACAGATCAATTACAAGAAGATGGTTCAGTTCAACGGGNATGGTGGGCAGTGTGGTCAAAAAAGTGTGGTGGATAGTGGCACCAAGCACTGACCGTGTAAAGGCCCCTTTAGAGTATATGAGTAAGATGCGCAATCAAAATCAGTGGTGTGTGTGAGCCTTGCGAAACTTTACCTTGAAAGCAAAAAAAAGTTCATTTATCCTATGACCATGTTGCACATCTCAATGCAGCATTCAACACCGTTAGATATTACAATGACACATGACTGTAATTTCCGTCAACAGTTGAACCGGAGTGACAGTGACAGCTGCGTTGGGCTGCACCGCAGCTGCAGCACATACGGAGGCTCGAGCAGCGCTACCTTCCAGCGAGGGTCGCCGCACCGTCGCTCCCTCAGATACAAGACGAGCACTGCCCTCAGCGTGCACACGGGCGCGCATGGTGAGTGTCGAGGCCTTTTTGCGGACTGGGGAGGTGCTCCGTCTTGTAGGAAACAGAGGGAGGGCAGACAGCACTCGCTAATAGTTGTGTGTGTAGCTTGCAGTCGTGATGTTCGACCGATGTAGGTTTGTCGTCGTCTACCGTAATGTGCATTTTAGGGGTGTAGAAAGGAAATCAAATCTAGGTGTAGAAAATGTATTTCACACTTCTGATACATCAGGAATAGTACTGATTTTAACACTGATGTGTGAAATCAATGATTCAGAAGGTCAGCAACCTTCTGTCACACACCACTGTTAAAACCATCGTAGACGAGCGTAAAGCATTTTAATTGCCTAGGTCTCTCATTATATATCATGTCAATGAGCTTTCATGAAGTGTTACCCTCTGGTAGTTCAAAGAGGTAAACTCTTTTGTTTCTGCAGTGTTCTTGGCTGACTATTATTTTCTCTAAACCTCGTAACGTACATCGATTGTAAGCCGTCAAAAATTAAGAAAATTAAGAATAGCGTCCGTGCATGGCCCTCTTCTACCTGCTGAACTCGTTAAGAAGAAGTTCTACCATGTCGACTGAGGATTGGTCACACCAATCTTACGCACGGACATTTACTGGAGCGTCGCCCGCCGCCCTTTTGTGACGACTGCCTAGTGCCTCTATGAGTGCAACATCTTTTGGCAGAGTGCCAAGTTTTCTAACGCCCGCTCCCGCTATTATCCTGGATACCAGGAAGCAGATCCTAAATCTGTCCTGGTGAAGATATTGGTAGAACTCACTCGTGGTCCGTTGGACCGTGGACGTCTCATTTCCTTCCTCACTGATTCTCGTCTTGCAAATGAACTATAGTTCTGTCTATATTTTGAGACTCCAAGGAAACTCACGCTCGCTTGATGTTTATGTCCTAAAAGGACTATATTATGAAAGCTGAAACATTTTACAATTGAACAAAGCTGCGTCCAAATGATTCTGCAGTTTTACTGCTTTCTCTGCTCTTACTAACGTAGGAGTAGGAAATACGGCCGAGCGCACCGCGCTGCTGCCCGAATACACCCTGAATCGCGGAGGAAATGATAACACTGATTTGAGGACTATTTTGGTTCTTTGTACGTGGGGACTACCACTTTTATTTGTTGCATCTAATTGTTTAGAATATCAGTTGTAAATCCTTTTGGAATTGTTTTTGTCTAAGCCAGAGTTTTCGGCGCGCTGTAGGCCTGGTTACTGAAGCGCTAGTAACCCTGTTCTCCTGTGTACTACTACCACCACTGCAATGTATTACTATTATTACTAAGCCATCACCGTATCTCTGTGTTGCCCACCCAGGCGCGCCGCTAGCGGGCCCCACATCACTGGACCTGGCCCTGGACCTGGCTGCCCAGAAGCAGCGGCTGTCAGCCCAGCAGCAGGAGCTGGAGTCGCTGCGTACCCTGAAGCAGCAGCTGCACCACGCAGCCCTCGAGACCCGTAACAACAACTCGCCGCCATCGTGGCTCAACTCGCCCCAAACTAAGCGCACCATCACTAAACTCGTGAGCACTCGTATCTTGTTCGTGCATTTTCACTCTTGTATGCATTTAGAAATTCCTAATTTTTGCTTAACTGCAGACTCATGAGTGAAGGATCAGGTGCCGTGTATTGTGCCATGTGCCGTACTTGATCATGGGCCGTGCGCCGTGTGCCGTGCGCCGTGCAAAAATGATGAAGAGGCCCTTCTAAATGTTCCGTTGTCTCCCCGAAAAGAATCTTCTGCAGATTTTTAGTAGTATTCAATAATTTACTACATATTTTTCAGCTGAAATCATGCGTTGGATTCTCGTATTTATTATATATTGTACTTCTAAGGCGAGTGTTATAACTTGCGAGATGCACCCAACAGACTACACGTGCTTGTTATATTCTATTTCATTTGTTTGGTGTTCTTTAATTTGTGGACGGTCAGCAGTCACGTCTTCGTGCGGCCCGTGATTGTCAAATGCCCACACTGCCTCCTGCGCCACTTATCTCATTTTGGTGATAACATTCCTGTATGGTGTGTAGGTAGTCATAATGAAAGTACTCATATTTCACTATTTGATATACACGAACCATTTTCACATACTTTGATAACATTATTAGCATCTTCAATCACGGCCTCAAACTACGATAATTTTCATTGAAAAACTTCATTCTTTTTCGTAAACAAACCACAATGTCGCGTGCCAGATGGCTGGTTTCCCTGTTGCGACGCGCTTGCAACACGTCCGATAAACGGGGCCGTGTGACTCCCGTACTTGTATAGCGTCACTTTCACTATTTACAAGATGTCCAATACGTCGCATTGGACCAGGGGACTGATGTGTCTCGGTACTCATTTTTGCCTCTACGCCTGGTGCGAATCATCTCAACTTATCTTAACAACATCTTACCATGACGTATGAACAGTCACTGTGAAGGTGCTGAATTTTACCTCTCTCGACACGCACGGAGACATTTTTGTTAATTCGTTGAAGTTAACACTTTGATTGCAATTCTCCATATAGGTTAAATTTCATGGCGACAAATGTCTCCGATGTGAATTTAAAAATGAAAGATTTTTTTTTAACAAATTTGACTATCCTATCATTTTTCTTCTAATCTAAACTAGCACATACGAGTCATGAACACAAATTTCATAACCTAAAAATTCGTATCCATATATTTTACTGCTTTGGCTAGATTGGGTTAGATGATCACGTGTACCATATACTAGCATTGCGGTGCAAGTGTTAACCCGAAATTCCTCATGAATGGATTGAACATTAAATCACAACGTGTGTGTGATGGTAGGCGAGCGGGGCCGGTCTGAGCGACACCCCTGAGGAGCGGCGTGTCAGCAAGGTGATGCGACGCACCAAGCGCGAGATCCACAAGCTCAGGCACTCACACACCTCGCCCACTCAGCCTGATCTTCTGAGCTTCAAGTGAGTCTTCGTGACAGCGTTGTCCTAGTTGTGTCATCTCATTTGCTTCGGTAAATAATCTCTCTTTGAAAAGTTTTCTTGTTTTGTCTATTGTTGCCCCTTAGGAGACATAGGATAGGTCATGAGCAATAGGGTTAGGTTAGTTAAATTTGTCTATCCTACGCCATGGGGCCTGTCGTCCCCAGGGGGGCTCTGTTAGGTTATCTCAGCTATAGATAGGCCTTCGGGACTTCTATCTTTCGTTCCCTTTTTGCTTCTTTCTATTTTCATGCCTTCTTCGCTGATTATTCTTTTTCTTTTCTTCCTCTTCCTTTTCAACTTGCTGTTCCTATGCGCAGGGGTCTTGTATGGGAACGCACTTTGTGAATAGATTCCTCGTTCTAAGTCCATACTAAATGGTCTCTTAACTTTTGGTGATAGTCTGAGTTACTTAAGCGTTGCTATCCTTATTACTACTTATCTATTGTTGAATCATTGTGAAATTCCACTTTTTACTTTTATTTTTACTATAAAATGTTTGTGTGGTCTAATTCGAACAAGAAGGTATTGTTCGATGTGATCGCTCTTAGCGTCTAAATCACGTACGGTCTTAGGCTTACCGATGAGTACATTGATCTTCCGATTTCAGGGAGAAAGTGGCGTTTTTCCTGAATGGCTCTTCGACTACCTTCTCGCTGCCTTATGACTCCAGCGAGAACGCACTCGCGTACCCACCGATGTACGAGATGGAGCCTGGCGGCTTGTTGACTGAAGACCTGTTCGTCTTTGGAGACGTCTCTGCTTCTGACGCGTCTGGACTGGGTGCGTCAGTCTTGGACTCGGAACTCTCAGGGGCTGCGGACTCGGGCACGCTCACTAAGAGCAAAAGCGTCTCCAGTTCTGACGCGACCAGTACAACCACCGCCACCACTACAGACAGCAGCGCAGACACTGTCATTCTGGCTCACGAATCGTCTCCTGAAAGCGACGAGTCGCAAGTGCTGGGGTCTAGAGAGCCCAGGGATTTAGGAACGCTTCCTCCCTCTACACCTGCCGAAAAACTCTCCACTAGAGTGACTTTAAATTCTCCATTGTGCCGGTCACCGCACTTCCTGACATCCACTCCAAGTAACCCAACCCTTGCGGTACCTAGACGGAGCAAAGCGCCGTCTCCTGTGCCACCTACGCCTGTCAGGAACGAGTCTTTACTGTCGTCTAATGGCGGAGCAAAGTACAAGAGGTTACCCCGTGACCCCAGTCCTGTGCCCAATGCTGTAAGTGCTGCGCTCACTGGGAGAATTTCTGTGAGCATAGATCCCGACGAAGACCTCAAAAATGACGAGGAGGATGTGCCTGTAGTTCCTAAGCGCACAACATCGTTATTGCCTTCAGAGAAAGTCATGCACCGAGACCGCCGGCCGGGGTTGTCGGAAATAGCAACTCGTCCGAGCAGTTCGTCTGTGTGTTCCGACTACAAAAAGTGTCGTGATCATGACCTCGTCCAGAACCAAAGCAACCTTACAACTGTTAGTTCACGCTCTTCACCTTCCGTTTACGTTAACTCCCACGCAAGTCAAAACGCTACAGTATCGGTGCCTATCTGTGTCGACGGAGACCATAGTTTTTCGCCTGGAATAGAAAGTTGTATTTTAAACGGAGGTGTTAGTAAGCATGTTATGCCGAAGCCCAAACTATCAAATACTCACGTTTCCACGTCAAAGCCAGGCTCTCAGAACCACGTGACATCCGTAAACATTGACAACCACCTGAACAACAACACAGCTTCGAAGAGTTCAAGCCTCATTCACGTGAGTGAGGACATCTCTGACGCTGCAGCGACCAGTTCCACAGGCAAGGTGAGGCAGCTCGCGGCTCGCCAGTTGCTCGCCAGCAACCCGGCGGGAAGCGCTGCCTCCGCTGCTGCTGTGCCCACTCCGTCCCGACCTGATGTGCTTTTTGATAATGATGATCTTGGGGTCGAGGTGTGATGATGATGATCATTTAGGGGTCGAAGTGTGAGGTTTTGTAGACTTGTGTCCTCGCTCATAGTTGGACACGGTGGTCAAAATACGCGTTACACGTGATGACTGGGTGTGGGAAATGGTGCGTATCGCAAGCAATTTTCTTTGACCGTAAGTATGATGTCGATATTCCAGTAAAAGTGTGGACACATTGTGAACATGTTGGCGGCCAACGCCCGCTCAGTGGCTGGGCTTGGAATTGTCAGTGAAACGTGCTGATTGCTTTAATGTTCATAAATCAAATAGTGAACCTTTGATGAAGTTGGGATAGGTGATGTTAGCTTTCGTTGAGATAACTTTATTTATTTAGCCGACCTGTGTGGATGAGTTCTATTTCTAATGGCAGTTTGCAGGTGTTTGACAGAAAGGACGAGCAGACCTTCTATCGTTACAAAAGTGTTGGCCGTTTGGAGAAGTTCTTTTTGTTAGCAAAGCAATGGCTGCGCTCCCTGACTTGGGGTGCGTGTGCGACTTGGCATGTTTCGTTAGGTGGCAAGGTCCCCGTGCTTGTTGTGGTAAGACTCCCGATTTCTTTTTCGGGTGAGATTGTAGGATTGCTGAACTTCTTGTCTAGTAAAATCCCCAACTCTTCTTGTGGCAAGATCTCCGAGCTCTTCTCGCAAGAGAACAGCTTTGTTTGATCTGTGACTGATATCAACAGTGGGTGGAGCATGTGCCTCATTTCTAACACTTGGGTCGTAAGTAGCAACTGTGGAAAATAAACTGACGCGCGCGCTGTGATCTCTCTATGTGGTGTGCGGGAACACGCGTAGAAAGTGTGACAATTCCGTGAGTAAATTCATCGTTAGGCACTTCTCATAGTAAATGAAAGGAAAATTCGTGTTTTTAGCATGAATTAAATTAAATGTTTTTTGTAAGTGTAACTATTGCTTCACGCGTTCACTTGTGAAGCCCCACATTGTATAACCTAAATACTACTGCGGTCTTCCTGTTACGAGCTGCGAGTTTATAAGATATCTGTCTACGTGTTCGTAAAATCCAAGAATAGAGTTCCTTTTTTGTGTGTCGACTATGTTGGTGGCAACCTTTGTAACGTTGGAAGATGTAGTACGACTCTTTGACTCAATATATTCGATACAGGTTCGTGTTTCGAAGGTACGCCTGTTGTGAAACAGTAGTGGCAGTTTCTTTGTGACGATCCAGGAGAGTATTGGTGAGTTGGTATATGTTTCTTGTTGTTGTTTTTGTTGAATATTGCGTGTACATATATAACGTAGTAGCGTATATTATAAGCTCATGTAACTCTGATGTACTCATCGTAATAGCTGGGCGTGTATATTTTTCGTGCTGTTACTCAGCGGTTTTAGCGTCACATTTTGTAGCGTCATGAGCTACGCCTGGCGCCAAAATCAACACAGTTCTGATAAAGAACGGACGAGACAACGTGCCTTCGAGTGCCTCTACTTAGTTCTCTTCGACTTCGAGGAGCGTTTCTATGGCAGCATGCATGAGCCTGCTGTAATCAAAATAGTTGTGGTAGGCAGTTCCAGATTGCAATACTTTTCAAGGAGGAACGCTTATCGTTAGTAGAGAAGGCTAGTACTATAATTTGAGTTATGTATGTCCTGGTCCCCCCCAGTGGGGTAAGCAATGCTTGTTGCAGGAGTCTGTCCTTGGTTTAGTTCTTGAGATGACGAGCGTTCCATTTTGTCTCTGTGTGTTCTCGCAGGCAAGAGAGGCTGGTTTTCCGTGTGACCGACCTCTTGTACGAGTGTTTCTGTTTCTTTCAGTTTATTACCTCGCCTACGCCCCTTCGAGATGCGCTTGCGCTCCTTTCATTGTAGCTTAGGCGGATTGCTTCTGCCGAGGTACCGGAGTTTTACGTCCTAGTAGTACCTCTGGAAATGCATGTGTTCTACCCATGGAACTATATATTGGCTAAATTTCACCGTAATGATTGGATTTACTGAGCTAAAGCTACGAAGATAACGTGCGACCTCCATGCTAGAATGCTAAAGTCTTGCTGACCTTGTTTGCTGGAGATCTCCATAACTCTGGTGCTGTCATGCCATTGGAGAAACTAGGTGTTTTGGGGCAAAAGTATCTAACCATGAGTGGAATTTTGATTAAATTTGTATTGGAATGGCATGAATTTTATGTGCGAGCAATACCGGTACTTAGCGTTAAGTTGTCAGTAAAATGGCTTATTTTTTTAATAGAAGTGATCCGGTTCAGAAAAGTATTTCTTCTCCAATTTATAGCCTATTTTTCTAGAAAACAAAGTATTTTTTACTTGTCGCATCCTCTTTTTATATTCATTTCTGTGATTAATGAAATCCTGAAGTGGGTACACCTCTATTAATACTATCACACTCATAGGAAACCCCTCTTTCTTTCAGCGAACTTACAAGCAAGCGTTACTGCTCTGTGTGACTCGTGTCACTTTTGATGTCAGTGAGTGTCACACCCACACAGCTCGCACGTTATTGTGGCAGAAGTAGAGGCCTACGAGCGAGTTACGTACGAACAGCTCGTTGTGAAAATATTGCCTTGCTTGCTTGCTTGCTTTTGTGACTATTTTGGTCGAAACCACAAAAAAATGAATGAGTTTCGTTTTCACTGTATTGTTTGGTGACTAGGAAAGCGAGTTGTAATCAACCTACCGTAAAAATTTTAGTTGTCACATGGAGCATATTTCCCGGCTATACCCGTCTTAGTATTACTTTTGCCTGCTGGTCTCAAAACTTGGCCCTCTTGCCCGTGGGCCGCTATATGCTTTACCTACTCTTAAGTTCCTCTCGCTTGCCTTCTCTCGTCAGTTCCGCTCGGTGTCTCTGAAAAATTGAATTAAAATTTGAACAAGAGTTAGTTCACTTGAACCGAATTTTTCCAATACCGCTCAAGCTTTACGTTTTATGAAAGGCTCAAGTTTAAAAAATTCGTGACTTTTTTGGTGGAAGCGTCTACTCGCAGTACGAATTCTAAACTACGTTTTGTAGACTAACGTGTATTGCGGTCAACTCGGTCGTCATTGGTTTCTGGAACCGAGCTGGAAGGTATTGGTTTCTGTAGCGTGCTCAGATTTTGTACTATGCCTGAAGACATTATGGTCCGAAGTGGCGCGTCTGTGGTGTGGCTGCTGAACTTACTTGACGAAACTACTTTTTCTTTGTATTTTGACGGACGGACGGCTGAGTGATGGAGATGAGCGACCTCCAAGTAGGTAGCAGGCTATTTCTTGATACTTTTCGACTCCTGTCTAAGACTTGCATTTATTTTTGACCATATTTGTTGTAGTGCTGCCCATCGCAAATTTTTTTTACGAATTTTTGCAAAGATAATGTATTTAGGTCTAGGTGTAGATGATATTTTTCTATTCTGAACGTGCTTCAAAAGTGAACCAAAATAAGTACACGTGTAAAAATATGTACAGAGAAGAGCTATTTTCGTGCGTCTGGCAGGACGTAATTGTTATTTCTCGTAACAAATGTTATCAAAGCATGTTCATCTTTTATTATCCGCTCTATCTACAAAATGATATTTTCGGGCAGTTCCTGCAATTGAGGTAAACCCGCCACCACACCCAGGCCCAACCCTCGCTCACTTCTAGACCTCGGGTAGCCAGCTGGTGGTGTGGCGTCAGTTGTACCGTCAGTTGCACCTAAGCCTACTTGAGCCCAACTGCTAAGAGTTGAAAATCACTCATTCCTGTATCAATTCAAACGGTGCAATTTAAATTTACGCCAGACAAAATGGCATTGAATTCATTAATGTATCGTGAGAAGTGTTGTGTTGCAAGCCGTTGTGCTGTGGTGATGGTCGTGCTGTTGTGTTGCAGGGCTTTGTTGAGTGAAGGGTCAGTGACTCACAGCCTGCACCAGCATATGGTGAACAGGCCACTAGGCATCGAGAGCCTCGTCTGCCAAGGTTTTTAATGACACCTTCAGTAGAACGATCTTTCTTGCACAGCTTGTTTTATGATCTCAGTTTTCTCGGAATTTTCTCTTAGTTTTGTCGTATAATACATTCATTGAACACAATATTTGCTGCTATTCTTTTACTCGCCGTAGTGTCAGTGCGAATTTTATTTGTTAGTTTTTGCGCTATTTCAGTAGATCACAATCATTCACGAGCATGTTTCATCACCAGTAATAATATCGTTTCAAGATAGGTCATATCAGTTTCCATAGCTGCAAAATTATTGGCACCTATTTACGCTCTACTGTAACCTTTTAAGACTGGTGTCGCAAAAGTTTAATGAGTTTCATATAATTTTTTGATGTTTCCCTGGGCATAAACGTGACCAATTACAGATCATTTATAAGATGTCCGAGTAATTTGATAAATCCAGTGCGCCGTATGCGCAATGTTAGTTTTAAGTGCAGACAGGTCTGTACGTTATGTGGTTTAGTAGTCATAAATTGAAACGCCAAACTATTCACAAAAACGCGTCCAATCGGTCGTGTCACATTTCAGCCAACTTCATACCATTCTTTCGAATTTAGGCTACTTTGGTGCTTTCTACGTGCTGACGTTGCAGTTCGTTCTGCCTTGCAAAGGTGCTCGTAGAGTCACATTTTCCTGTTGGCCTTCCATTCATGTAGGAAACGAGCAGATACGAATATTTAAATAAAAGTAGTTTCTCACCACACTATCTCTCACGGAGGCGGCCTAACGGCGGATTTCCGGCGACAGACACTTCAGAAGCTCTCGGTTCACAGATGACGCAGTTCTTAGTTGGCAGTGAGCTCGATGTCTGAATCCAGGGTGACAAAAGCTCTGCAACAAATGCTTTTTTATTATAAGTACACGGAAAGTATACTAAATAACGTGACATTTGTTTGAACAGGCTCTTAGTAGTCCTAAAATATCATGTGTATAGTTTCGTTTAATACCTCCTCTATTCTTCCCTACCTCCTTCAACCTCTTACAAGTTATCTCCACTACTGCACACCCCACATCTATCGGTAAATTGGCTTATTCTTGCTGCAGGGGTCATCTTGACTCTTCCCCCGTTGACTGAAGTTATTTGCATACATTCCTTTCTAAAAAAGACCACGCACAGCAATTCATTGGATTCAGATCACGGCTTGAAGGAGGTCATTCTTCCTGGGTTAAGAAGCCCGGAACATTGTCCGTGAGCCATCCTTGTGTTTACTTGGAAGCGTGAGTGGATGTTTCATCTGGTTGGAAAGTAAACTGACCTCCTCGGAACATAGTTTCACTAAGGTTCTTCGTCACTGGCTCCAGAATATGCCCTTCGTAAGTTTTAGCGTTATTTTTCACTCCCTGGGGCCCCAAAACCAGGGGAGTTTTCGGTTTTGCAGACATTCCTGCCCAGACCACGACAGGCGTAAGTCTTGAGTTCAGCCGGTGTCCTTGATGTTATCAGATATTACTGAGACACTCCGAGTGAGAACTCGAATCATTTTGACGATTGAAGGCTTGTTCAATGGTGAAAATTTTCTCGTCGGTGAACACAACAGTGATGACCATGAGCTTCGAGCGCTGACATCAACGAGCTACTTCTTTTGAATTGTTTTTCCCTTGATGCGTTCAAAAAGGAATGGATGTTTCTCAGTTTCAGAAGAGAAAGTCTCAAGTCTCCTTACACCTTGCAAGCTCTGCAGCCGTTTTGATGGAATCTTTTCGATTTTCTAGGTCGTTGCTGTTCTTGAACGGCCTCTGCTGGTGCGATCTTTTACGTTACTGGTCTCCTTATAACATTGGATCGTGTGGTGTACGAAACTTTACCCTATTTATAGAAATTCGAGTGCTTTCAAAACTTCAGTCCCAGACTTTCCTGCCGCTGGAACTCAACTACAGCAGGCCATCGACGTTCCATTACCCTACTTAACTAGTTGTCTCAATAGCGGACTAATTGTTATAATAAATCAAATTTGATACGAAACACTATCATATCTGAAAACTTATATGTGTTAGCCCACATTGTAGTACTTTACATAGTAAAAAAAAATTAGTCGCAAAACTTTTATGTCACCCTTTGGCATCATTGGTTTTTAAAAAGTAAAAAACTTGACCTGATTTTATTTCAGTTTTAGTCAGTGGAGTAAGAAAAATTGAGAAATATTTGTTTCCAAAATCGTATTAAATTTATTTCTAAAGTTGAGAATTTTTGACCTTATGCAGGTAGCCAGGCTTTCTAAAATATTTCGTATTTTTAATAAGGGTCGGGACCCAGTCATTGTGTCATGCAGTGTTCATAGCCAAAACAAATTAGGTTAAGAGTAAGATGAAGCTTAATTTTTGTAATTATTTGTTGCAAATTTCTTCAGATAAATGATAAAATTAATTAATTAGAAATTGCAAAAAAAGAAAATCGTTTGATTCAAGACATTCAGGAAATATTCACTGTATGAACTAGGAAATTGAAACTTTACCCGGTATAATATTTTAAATGACATATATACTTCGCACCAGGCAGTATTCAGACTGTTTAACGAAACCTAATTTCTAGCTCAGAATTAGAACTACATACGGTTGGTTATTGTAACTTGGGAGACAATCCATGGTCTCATATTTATTGATTTATTTATCAACGCTTGAGTTGCAGTCTAATTCCGAACAATGTATGGAAGAGTTCATTGCGCTGTGAAAGAGATACCGGAAACTTTACACGCAACAGTTCACTTACCCCTAAATTAGTAAGGAAATAAGTATTATCTCGTTAAAACTTTAATTATTAACACCATGTAGCACAATTTTTGAAATGAATATTGTAACGCATACTTTCCTGAGAGAAAGCACTAGAGCAGTGCCAACTCGATAGCCTTTATGATGTTCAGGGGAGATTATTGTTCCCCGAAAGAAGAACTGATATAGCAATTGTAGGAGGGTAAAGAAATAAGAAGTCTAGGACAATTGAGCTTGAACAAGAAAAAACAATTTGATTGTTTCTGTCAAAGCAATTTGGCTCAACTCGTGCCATTTTATGGGCGTCATATTGAAGTTGTTTTTTCAACTATGGATTTGAACCAGATTCATGGACGCCCTATTAGATTACAATTTTAGAAGTAGATAGTAAGAAACATATTATGCAACGTTTTTAATACGTATAATTTCAAAGAAATCAATCATCCTTCTATTAAATCGTTTATAATCTTTAACAGCCACAATGTTGCCAATAAATAACTTTTCTTCTGAACGGTCCTGGTGCACCTCAGTTGACAGGAGTTATCGAGCGGTTTGTTCTCTAGGATGAGTTATTAGCTTGAAAGTGTTTGCCTGCGGTCGGTCCAGAAAAGAGTAGAAAATGTCCAAGGATACGAGTAATAACGCTTTCTTCTCGACATTTTCGTTTATATCTGCAACTCAGATGGTAAGATTGTGAGAAAAGTATGACAAAATACTGTGTAGTTTGTTATGCTATGGTGGATTTAAGTTGTACCAAATTAATGTACAACCGTGAAATTAGGGTGAAGTTAGAAGATAGTAAACCGCTTACGCGTGCTCAAACAGTTAAACAACAGTTTAAGAGTAGACAATTGTTCATATTTCATCGTGTTATCTCCAAGTTGACCCTGAATTTATGTTACTGTAGTTAAATAAATTTTTTAAGCCTATGTTACTGTTTATAGGTATTCAATTTTTTTTATAGTTTTCATCTCATTTTTCCAGTATCTGGATGTATAACTTTCAAAAGAAAATGTAACTTTTCTCCGAAACCCCACAACTTTGAACATTAATTATATTCAAAACTACCTGCTGAATATCTCCACTTCGCGCACGAACTGAAGAACGAGCAAGGAGGTGCGTTGGGATAAATACAAAGCGCTCAGCTGAAAGAAAACAATGCGTTTCGTTGATGCGTTCAGGCTGAACTACAATATTTTACTGGTTGCGTTAGTGTTTTTAGGCGCGTGGACGCGCGGCCAGGAAAACTCTACGGAGGCCCATCTCCACATTTGCGACAGGGGTGACGTGAACGTTGAGCAGAATGTGACCCTGCTGTACCCATCCACGGTGGACACCGACACGCTACTGCTGGGTGCGCTGTTCCCCGTACACGACTACCAGCGCGTGCCCTGTGATGGCCTCCCTGAGCATGAGGAGGTGCACGTGTGCGGTAAAATCCAGGTAACCATGTCGGGATTTGTGTACGCTCTGGGTAACATCCAGGTAACCATGTCGGGCTTTGTGTACACTCTGGGTGACATCCAGGTAACCATGTCGGGATTTGTGTGCACTCTGGGTAGCATCCAGGTAACCATATTGGGATTTACGTACATTGGGGGTAACATCCATGTAACCATGTTGGGAAGATTTACATTGACGGTAATATCCTCGAAACAATGTTGTGATCTACGAACTTGCATAGAGGCGTATAGTATCATATACGTATATCTTCATACGAGTACAACACATACTTCCTATGTATAGTTAACACATTGAACTGGTTTGGAAAGCAGTCTTATGAGAAATAATAAAACCAGCGTCACAACTTGCAGCAAAATTTATTCGGATTATTTACTATAAATAAAAAATTATTAAATAAAAAATACAATCATTTCGGGAATTTCCATCATCAGTGCATTTCGGAAAAATTACAGAATTTTTTAGCACACACACACACATACACATGCTAGCACGAAACATGAGTTCTTCAAGGCTGAACTCAGAGACCAGTGCTCGCGCAGCCCAGGGAGGGCATCCAGGCTGTGGAGGCGTTCTTGTACGCGGTGCAAGAGGTGAACCGCAACGCCTCGCTGCTGCCCGGCGTCAGGCTGGGGGCCCTCGCCCTCGACTCCTGCAACTCTCCTCAGGTCGCGCTCCGACAAGCCAGGAACTTCATCACAGGTGAGTCACTCGCTCAGCCCCAGTGTGGGGAGGATTTATTCGTTCAGTCGCTCAACCCCAGTGTGGGGAGGATTTATTCGTCTGATTAGCGTACGTGTCACAGAGCGCGTTCCTTTGGTTTTTATGGTGGTTGCTTTGTGGCTGAGTGATGGGAGGGAAATGAGATACGCTAGTGAATGTAGCATTTCTACTCAAGCGAGAGACTCGTTTAACCTTTCCTAATGAGCGGAGGTTTTCTGTAAAACAAAGCCCTGCATAATAAAGTTCATCAAAGAAATACTCAGTCGAATCCCAGCCAAGAAAAATAAGGTAGCCTACCTTTGCCTTTTTTAGGTAGGAATAAGATAAGGGAAAAACTTTCTAAATATATAGAAATGGACGCACAAAATGTCAGGTTCAAACTTAACCCAGTGCTACGAGATGATACTCTTGACATATTGAAACTTAAGCTCATGAATAATGCAGGATCAGCCATTCATTAGCTTGGCGGTTATAACATTTTCAAAGCATTTCCCATTTGTGTAAACATGGACTGCCTTGAAAATCTGAGAGGAAAATATGATGAGATGCAAAAATCAAAGAAGCAGCGTAGATTGGAATTTCCTGACTGATTTTACTCCGATAGTGCGTTTATTATTAAAATTAGCATTAAACCAAGGTAATCATACCTCGCCAAGCAACGTACCGTGCGATGAGTAATTTCTTGCGCTGTCGGACCCAAGAAGGTGTCTTCTGGATCAGAATTAGACACGAATCAGAACCACCTGTGCACGCGAGATGCGTGCGGATAATAATTCGGATTATTTTTCTCACGGCCTCCCCCAGTTTTTCGCTTTTTGCGCAGAACTTCAGCTGCTATTTGCGATATTTATTTGCATCTGTATGAGACCCGTAAAATCATACGGTAGCAAGCGTTATCCAAAGCAAAAATGAGCTATCTGTCATCCCCAAAGAGTGAGTCGTGGGTGCAAGAAGATAGTCGCAAATTGGTCGAAAATCAATGTAAGTCGAAGTGATTCTCACCTCAGCGCCTCACTGCTTGGATCTTGAAACTCTGAAGCCGTTTTCTGACGTTATGAAAAGCGTCGCTTGGCCCTCTATGTTTCTAGGGGCCTCGTGTTAACCCCTGCCTGAAATGCATCTCGCGCTTTTTTCTGGCTTCTCTGTGTATTACTACGCCATTAGTTTTTACATACACACATGGTATGTGACGTCTGCGTTGTAGAAGGATTTCAGGGCTGTTCACCGGTCTCTTTGCCAATATACCAGACTGCTTTGCCATGCGTGGCGGCACCAGCGTTTAGTGATGGCAGGCAGGATCATGCACAGCGAGTGATTTTGCCAGTGAGCCTCCAGCCGCTCCGTGAAGGCGGAGACAACCGCGTCGGGGAGACTGTTCCAGACCGAGGCAGCTCGCCGGGGGAAAAATATCAAGCTATAATAAATTCATCGTGGATGTTATAAGCTCAGCTATCCTCGCACTTGAACTTTTGAAAAACAAAATTGTATATTTGAAATCGACATTTGACAGTAATAGCGTACATTTTAAAAAAAATTCTCAGCCATGATGATTCTTAAACGCATTTTTAGAAATACAGAATCGCTCTACGTTTTGCAACTGCAGTGTGAACTTTAATAACGATCGGAAATGGTTTGACGTAAGGCGTCTGACTGTCATCTCGGCGGCCGGATGACAGGGAGCGTCAAGAGGTGTGGTTAAGAAGAAGTGCCTAGCGGCAGGCAATACTTTAGTTAACCGAAGTATGTAAGCCTGAGGCGTATGGACCAAACGGTACCTGAGTCCTCATCAGGCGAACACGAGAAGAAGGAGGAGAAGTGTGCGCCATCAGCGTCCTAGTTAGTAACGACGTGCAGCTTAGACAATTTCGTTGTACAATGAAACTGAGTTTGTGGTGGAATTGACCTTCGCTGTGCATTTTTTACACATCTTCAAAGTCCCATTGGCCGAATTGTGTTGTGTGTGGTAGCTGTCCAGAAAGTTGGCATGAGGTAAGGCTGTCTTTCTTCGTAAAGGTCTCAAAAATGGTTATGAACCGAGTTTAAAATGAAACGATGATACCTCGATTCTTAATCAGGGATAACTTTGCTGATGGACGAGCAAACATGGTTAAATCTGATGTATTTATTTAGTACCAGGCTTAACGAATAAGATTTCTTCAGCCTCTCGGTAAATATCAAGTTGAAGCACCAAAGTTGTTGTGGCGCTGTCAGCTCGAAACAGCGGGGAATGTTCAATTTTGAAACGCCTTCTGCTGCAATGTTACAGGAGAATTTAAACCGCTATCGTGACGTTACTTTTTCACCAATAATGTTAAGTTATTTTATTTTTCGAACGCCTTGGGCTTACTAAATATCACAGTTATACTGGAATACTGTTTATAAAATCTAGTCGCTAATATTATTTTTGGGAATTTGCACTCATCGCTGTAATCTCCATTACAGTGCACTTCAAGGAAGTTTAAGCTTCACATTTGTTGACAAATCAGATACCCAATGTAATTAATTAAGACCAGATCTCACCGGTATTATTGCCCAATAAACTGAGAGCTACTATCAAATGAATGCTACTTCTTTCAAATAGTTTCGTGCATAGCATGTCGATCATGATCATGTGGAAACTTTCCAAATTTGCTAACGCTTTTTGAATCAAAACTTTTTCGATGCTTTATGAAGCAACAATTTTGAAAGTACATTTATCGTTCATGCAGAACCATAGATTTGAACTGAAGTTTTGGGGAAAACGTTCGAGGCTAACATACTTTTTACGCGATTAACTGACCATCGCGAAAAACGTCGTGATGGAACCATTGCACTGGTAATTATGATGTACGCAGTCTTCTTCATCTATGAATCAGATCTAAGGAGAAAATAAATTGCACACGTTAAAACGTGAGTCGCATTGAATCAGTAGAATTATGCAATATGCGTAACTCTTATTTTTTTTGGAAGGACATGAATTTCAGAATTTTTTTTTATCTAGACTAAGCCTTGTTTTGACTGTTGCTGAACTCCAACGAGGCATTTCTTGGTAATCGTTTTCTCAGTGGATTAGTAATTTGTCAAAAAACTGTGGTTTCGATGTGAGTGTTCTTAAATATTCTCATGTCCCTTGGTTTTGTTTTTCTTACTTCTCGGGTATAAGTTACTGATAATGAGCTATTGCCTTAATTGTATTTTTATATTGAAATTGTAATCTTAAACGAATGAATTAATAGTGTTACACGGTCGTTTTGGGTCCTTTCATGAGAACTGTGCAAGATTCTTAATGACCTGTGGCGACTTCTTGGAGAAGGTTATTCTATTAATTACATATATTACCCTGGACACAAATAGTAGGTTCATTAGACATGTTCAGTTGAGATATTCAGGTTAGAGATATTCAGGTTAGTGTCTCACACAAATTGAAGTACGAGCTCTCTCCTCATTTGAACACCGTCAGTCGTATTCATTCCACGTATGCCCTCAAGTGCTGAAACAACGATATTCCTGTGGTACTAAATTCTGTAAGAGTATTTTCGATGCTTAACCCGTCTGCTCCATTCTTTAACTTTTTGTGATGTAGAGACGCGCTCCTGGTCGTTATTGAAACACTAATCGAAAGAATAATATAGTTAAATACGAAAGTTACCTTCAATCTGTCAATCCCTCAGTCGAAAGCCTTGTTGATTCTTTTCGGCTCGAGAATGGTACTCGTAAAGCTCATAAATTGGTTACCAGAATAGACCACATCCTTAGGTTACCCCAGCTTTAGCTAGGCCTTCGAGACTTCTATCTTTAGTGCCCTCTTTGCTTATTTCCATTTTCGTTCCTTCTTCGTTCCTTCTTCGCAGATTATTCTTTCTATTCCTATTCCTTCTTTACATGCCGTTTCTATGCCCAGTTAATCCTTTGTCGGAACACATTGGTGCATAGATGCTTTATTTTCCGAAGCCAATTCTGAATGGTCCCTTCTTTTCACTTTTTTTAATCACTTTTCATCTGAGTAGAGAGCTTCAAATTAGAAACGAATAACCCAACTTAATCTGGTATAATAGATAACATCATTGAATAAATACAACCTTACCTCTCAAGGCGCGTCACAACAACTCTTCAAAACGCTTGATCACGCAGTTTGACGTTAACGCTCTCCACCCAAGTACATAGCTATAATTCAAGCTCGCTCTAATGTCCACGTTTGTGTCCCCATCATGGTTGGCCCAGGCCAGCTGGCCGCCCAGAACGCGTACCACGACTTGGGCTTCACATGCAGCAACGGCAGCGCGCCTTCCTTCATGAGCGGCCGCTACGATAAGGTCGTGGGCGTCATCGGCGGCCAGAAGAGCTCCGTCTCTGTCCAGGTTCGGACCCGTTTGTGAGAAAATTTCCCCGAGCGTTGGGAGTGACATCAGGATAAGGAAGCATTTACTACTACGAGTCTCATGCTGTTAGTTACGAAGCTTATTAGCTTAGGTAACTTTAGCTAGCGTGCGGCTAAATCTGTTACATCATGTCAACTTTGAGTGATGATGTTTTGCTACGATAGCTCTCTTCTGTTACTTTTTAAGGTTCAAATATCGCTATTTCTCAAACTATAAGATTCGAAAAAAGTGTTATACTAAAAAATTATTTGAAATTAGATAATTTAGAAAAAAATTGAAGTTATTGTTCAGGGTTACAATCTGTTGTAAAATATTGTGCTTTGACGGATACCTACCAATGATAAGAGCACGTTTTCAAACTAACAGTTTACACTTTTTTTTAAGATTGAAGAGATGAAGTAGGTTAACTCAGTTATAGGTAGGCCATCGGGACTTTTTTCATTTCACTTTGCAACATTCAATTTTTACACTCTTCGCAGTCTCTCATTTGCCTATTCTTTGTTTTAATTTTCAATTTGCTGTTTCTATACGCATGGGAGCCTGGGTGGGAACACACCTTGCGCATAGATTCCTCGTTCCCTATACACAAGATTAAATGGTCCCTTGTCTTCACCCTTTTTGGGTCACACCTTCGAGCAAACCAATGCTCTAATCTAATGCAAGAGGTGAAATCATTTTTGACCGCCGACACGAGATCATTTCCTGGATTTAGCTCGAGTATCGCGCGTCATGCTCCTCCATAGTATAGTCTGAACAAAATGAAGCCGTAACCATTATCGTTCGCTTATTTCTATCCTTGGAAATACTGCGATCGAGTGACTTCATTTAAGCAACCAGACTTCTTCTCATATGTATTTAGAGTTCGTTATCTGAAGTAGCTTCATTGTTTGCGCTTTTTATCCCTTATCAAGTATTTCTTTGTTCTATAGCAATTAATCGTATACTGTTCGTCTGCCCTGTTGTCTATAAAATTTGTCAGCCGAAACTCTTTGAATTTTTAAAAATACGATTCTGGTATAAATTTCAAAACTGGGTATTCACTGTAAGTTCCGCTAAAATCAAAGGAAATCTCATTATTTGCTAACAGAATCCATGTGCCATATTAGTATTTGGATAAAAAAACTCATCAACTACTAGGTTGGTAAACATGACTTGAAACCGTCACATTTCAAGGAATAAAAATTCGCTGATTGAATCGTTCATCTTTCAAGTTTAGAACGCAAACGAGTTTTACAATGTACTAGTTTTCAGCGTAATCACATTTTTCTCTGCTTTCCTTTTATCTCATTTCTTGTGTGATTTCCGTCTTCCTATGCTTTCTTATGTTGGCTTGCAGATGGCCAATGTGTTCAAGCTGTTTGAGATCCCTCAAGTGAGCTACATCAGCACGGCGGCCTCCCTGAGCCAGCGAGAGCTCTACCCTTACTTCCTGCGCACCGTGCCCTCTGACAACGACCAGGCGGCGGTCATCCTCTACGTCCTCAGGTGGACACTTGCGCTCATGCGCGTCCCTTTACCGTGCAACTCTGTGTGGAACGTTGAGCAGAAATGAGGTCTGGGTCATTATGGCAGCGGGATTATATCGTTTTAAGAGACCGTGTCTAGAATGATACGTCGCACAGTATCGGGTTAAATGTGAAATGTTCTTGGTGATGAGGAGGGATTAGTAGAGCTTCTTCGCACCTGAAGAGAATACTACCCGCGGTGTGTGAGGTGATGCGCAGTTTTCCAGAAGTATATGGAATATATTTTTGCATCGACAGTCGCAGTTAAAATTAACTAACTGCATATCTATTCACTGCACTGTGATCAAGTTCAAAGAATGGTGTTCTTTCCCGTGTGGTAGGTGCTTGCCATCTTACTCGTATCTAAGTTGTATCTTTTCTCATGTAAGCCACCTAATTTTAGATATTCAACTTCGTATCTAACAGTTAATTGCGAACTAAAGTAGAACACAATAGAATGTGGCGTCAGAAACGAGCCGAGTGGGCAATTTTAGTGTCGTTACCCAAGTGCTGTGCCATCAGATAATAAAGTTCCGCCATAACATCCTATCACAAAATGTTAATTTCGTTGTCTGACGGTAAGCGACTTATGTAGCAAACCAAGAATGAAGCTCTTGGCTGCTTCTTGCCATTTCGTGTTGCAATATTCTATTCCACTTTGGTTCCCCATTAGAAATGGTCACTAATTTAAGAAATGGTGGGCTACATGGCGTACTGCTAGCGGGATGGGCACGTAACCGAGAGGACCCTGGTTCAAATCTCGGCCAAGTCGAGGCATTTTCACGTAGGCAGAGAGTACTTCCCTCGGAAAAGTAAGCTTAAACCACACATTCCTCACATCCCTCACCACGCCAGTAGTTGTTAGGCATTGAAAACCCAACGGTAAAACGTGTTTGAATTAATGAAGGTTCTTTTTTAACGTGTTGCTTAGCAGCACTGGTATCGTATTACCAGGCCTGGTGAATGTTTAATCCTTGAAATATTTCTTTTCTTTTGAGAACAGTTCAATTACATGTGGAAAAGCATCGTATGTGGCAGAATGGTTGCGATTTCAAGTCACCACATACGAGTATGCTTTAAGGACTGGTGACCCCAGGTGGCACCGTTAGATTTTCTCAGTTATAGATAAGCCTTCGGGACTTCTATCTTTCGTACCCACTTTGCTCCTTTAAATTTTGCCGCCTTTTCACTATCATTAACTTGCTGTTTCTATGTACAGGGGATTTTGTGTGGAAACACTCATTGTGCATAGTTTCCCCGTTCTCTATAGTCCATTTTATATGGTCCCATCTTTTCGTTCTCCATGGATCACATTTCATGCAGTGAGGGAGCTTTAAGCTAACAGATAACCTAAAGTGAGGTAATTAAATCGCCCTTTTTTTCTCCTTTAGTAAGGCAATCACTGACAATAAATATTTTGATGAATAGTATTTTCAAGAATTCTTAAGAACAAGCTCAGTTTGGATAAGGAAGGCAGCGACGTTTGATAATTAACCCTTTACTATCTAAATGAATTTCAAAATATACTTTCATGGGGATGCTGCCAGTTTTTGCAAGGAGCTAAGTGCAGCTTTATTGCGAATATACGTAAAGCTTTAGCTAGTTTTTCATACAAAACTAAATACAGGCTCACCGCCACAATTAATTAGTCAGTAAAGGATTAAATAAAATGAGCATCCCTCTCGTGTACGAAGGAAGTTCGAGTGGACGTACGCTTCATTGGTGTACTCGGCCGACGAGTACGGAAAGAGCGGTCAGAGGGAGCTACTGACGAGGGCACACCATTACGGCGTGTGTTTTGACCCGACCAACTTCGCGCTGTCCGAGAGTGACGATGACGAGCGCTACGCCACTGTTGCCAAGGATCTCTACAGCAACGTCAAAGCCAGAGGTAGCGTGTGCGTAATGAATTTCTTATGAGGCTCAGAAGCCGCTATTGGATCTCTGCATCTGTTGAGGGAGCTTGTACAACAGCCCTTAGGTAGGAAGAGGTGGGATTTAGGTGCAACATCTTGCATGTGCATGCCGTTTCAGTTTGTGGTTCAAGAAGAATGGGTTTCTTGTATTGCCTTGTAAATCAGTTCATAGGACGCCAGCAAACTGAAAAGTTGTTGGGATTCGATGGTCGTCCGTTCATAACGGAACTTGAAAAGTTCTTCTCATTCCTCCATCTTGGCTTACCTTAACATAGGGAGGTAAGTGTATATTTCGTCACTTTTCATTGCACTAGTTTCCCCTTAGCAGTTCTTTCACAATGAAACGTTACTAACTACATTATTTTTGAAAAATAGGTCATCGAGGCACTGGCATAGGCAGAGTTTTATCAGGACTTGATTATTTTATCATAATGGTTTGTTTATTATATTTTTTCCTGACTAATTATGTGAAATAATTATTATTCTAATTTTTATGATTTCATTGGTAAGTATGATCGATTTCAGTCTAATCAGAAAAAATGCTTCTGATCCAACCATAATTTATCTCTTATAAACCGACGTATATTTACTACTTTACAGGGAAGATAATGTCATTGATTGCTTACACAAACATCTATGCAAGGCTCACTTTATTTCTTGCACTCCAAATGTATCCAAGTTCATTCGTCCTTACTACACTAAGACCAGTTCCATACCGTGCATTATGGCTCTAAATGAGTAATTTAACACGAGTACTTTTACCCTCTGACCAACTCGCAGTTGTGGTGATGTTCGCTGACTCTACCGTGGCTTTCCGGCTGCTCGAGAAGTTCCACGACGAGCGGCACGGGCCCAGGGGGTCAGCATCCATGAAGATTTTCGTGGGATCCGACGCCTGGACTGTCAGAGCTGTGCAAGTATGGTTCTGTATTTCATTTCAAATGTATTTTATAGGCGAGGTATTTTCTCGTTAGGCAGGTAATTTTTTGAACTAGTGTTCGTTTCAATTGATGATTAAATTTCATTTTGCTGCTCAAAGTGTTGCGGAAACACCTTTAAAATAGTGTGGACAGAAAGAGCACATCACACATAAGGCGTAGTTCGAGCTCTTCGGCCTAGGCCACGCCGGTGCGTGCTGCCTCGTTTTTAGGAATTCCACACAACCCTGATTTTTTTAATCAATAGCACCATATGGTCCTTGTGTAGTCTTTGACGTTCTCTTTTGTTTGAAGTTTCAACTGATTTGTTGTTAATGCTACGTAAGCCGAAGAGCGCGCCCGACGAGCTAAGTAAGGAAAATATGAGAAAATGGTTTTCTCTGTTCATCGTTAATATCGTTCCCTGACAGTACACACCTATTGACTAACAAAAGATTTAAAATTGTAGAGTTAAATAACAAATTTGTTATTGTCTACAAAAGCTCTATCGCTCCTAGTTCAAAAACTATAAAGCTTTTATTACTTTGTAGTGATGGTTATTATGCGCCAGCAGTCTATTCCGGTTTGACATGGGAACTCGATATGTTTCATTGTTATTTCTTTTGTTCCAGATCATCGCGTGTTAACACTTAAATGGTTGCCAATCGCTTCAATAAAACTGCTATTTGTATAATTATAACGTTTCAATGTATCAAACATCTTCAGGCTGAAAACAAAATAAAATAATTTATAGTCGCAATATTAAATGCACTACTAAAAAGGAAACTAGGTACACATAGAAATCACAAAAATTCATAAGATCATTCCTAAAATCAATAAATCGCACAATTTAAAAATCTGGTTATAAAATTTAAGTTATTGCACCATACATCCCATGTTTATCTCACAAAAGATGGAGATCATGTGGAGGGGCCAGGATCAGTGTTTCCATAAATTATGTAGAATTTCTATTGAATATTTAAAGAACGTAAATGTCAACGATATTTTTGTCAACAGATGGTTTAAGTTCATTAATCTGCATCGCTTCTATAATTTCAAAATGCTCTTTCCTATCAACTTTGTATGATACTTCAGTGTTAGCCTACAGGTCATCATTTAAGGGCTTACAACTATTGTGAATCTGAAAGTGATCATAGATGGAACCTTGTATGTCCATTTAACCGCTGCTTGAGGGTCATTCTAGTAGAGCCCACGTAGCAGTTACCGTGCGTTCTCCCTCGTTACCAACAAACTGATGTATCATCACATTGGCTTTCTCTAGACTACTGACCGCTGATTTAGAAATATTATTCTTCTCAAAGAGATGATGATTTCATGTTTTTTGCAGAACACACCGATCTTTATTTTTATACTGTTTTTAAACGGTTTCACAAAAGATTTTACTATATTTTGAAAACACCATCTATTTTATAATTAGGATGCGTTTGATTTTCTGTGATTCTTTCTAGAAGCACTTCCAGCCTGTGGTGGAGAACACAATAGCCGTGCAACCACTGGTACAGGCAATACCCGGTTTCGACTCGTACTTCACACGGCTGCGCCCGGAGCGCAACCAGCATAACCCCTGGTTCGAGGAGTTCTGGGAGGACAAGTTCCAGTGTTCGCTCCAGGCTAATCCCACCAGAGGTCGTCGCTGCTCCAAGTTTTTTTCCCTCGAGTGAGCTCTTCTTATTTCCTACGTGACGTTTAAAGACCAAACACTGGTATGGGAAGGATAACAAGAATGACTTCTCATTTTCAGTTCGCGTTCTTAAATTGTTTTCAATCCACTGGGTGATTTAAGCACCTGGAATTAGTCACGGACTGTGCTGAGTTATGAGTTACTTGGCTTGCCTGTTTGCATATGCACCTAAGCCAGACATTTTTGGAACGAAAGTAGTGTTAGAGCAGACATTCACGGAGAATTAGTTTCCAAAGTAACATGCAAGACACTATCGTAAATCCGGCCGGGCTAGAAAAATTTTAAAAATGAGAAAAATTTTATTTTTTGGCCCAATTTTGTTTGAAAATTAGTCATTTCATGCTTCTAGGCCCCATAACCTGCATTTCTTATCAGCTTGATCTGAAAAAACGAAGTGCAGATGTCCATCAATATCTACTGAAGCTATCGCCCCTGAGCAACCTTGTGCAGCCCACCCAAAGCGAATTCAGTTTGTTTGTCTTTTCATGTACCATTTTACGTGCAATTAGCATCTATCATTAACTGCAACTGTTCATCTGAAAATGATGCGTTTATTGTTGACGAAAGAGAGTAGCAGTAGGAAACTCGCTAATGAAAATTACACTATAGACGCTTTGAGTGCGTTGGAGGCAAGTAGCTCATTTCGACCTCGATTTGCATTTCTTGTTCTTATTGAGTAGAATTATTGCATTAGTCGTTTTTTAAAAGCTGGTATAGTTTTTTGAAGTACGCATGAGTGATTTACCAAGAGCTTTTAAAAAGCTGTATACATTTTGTATTTGAACTGTTTTGACTGATACAAAATAGTTGGTTGTGTGTGTGTTAAGAAATAGAATTGTTTGTCTGTGGTCCAACCGAGGTCTACGTGTTCCGTCTTCTGCGTTGAGCGCTCATTTTCTTGTGTCCTACTTTATCCATTCAAATAATACGGGAAGTGTGTTTGGTCTGTAATGTTCAAAAATGAAGAATTTTCAATTTACTTTCAATTTATTTTAGCGTATTATCCCACCCAGTATTTCAAGAGTTTCGCTGTCATTTTTCTGCCATTTTTTATGATTTCGAATAAATAGAGGGTAATTTTTTCAAAATTCAAAATATATACCCTCGTGAACGTTCATCATCACCGTCACAAACTAATGCAGTCAGTCCAACGCGAAAATTTTACCTGAACTTATATTATGCACGTATTTATTTTGAACTTTAATTTGTAGTTCGTCTAGGAACGAGCCGCGCTACTCTCAGCTGGGCTGGCTCCACTTCTTGCGCGACGCCGTGTACGCTTTTGCGCACGCCCTGCACGCCCTGTGGGAGCGCCACTGCCAGGGGCGGCCGGGCGTGTGTGCCGCCATGACGCACGAGGGCCACATCCACGGGCGGGAGCTGCTCCTCGCTCTCAAGAATGTTTCTTTTCTCGGTCAGTAATGACAACAAATGGAACTTAGAATAGGATTATTGACGCCATTAATAGGTTTCCATCCAACGCATGGTATCTGTGCTACCGTGACGTACAAGTGGTACATTACCGATGGAGCTGTTATTGTCGGCCGTATTTTTTTAGCGTATAATTTAAAATGTTATGGAAATGTGTGTATCGAGATAATTTTAAAAGCAAAATGTCTGTTCAGATGTATCTGATGAAAACGAAACTGTTCATTTCGCAGACGAAGATCTCATAAATTTGTTGACTAAACTTAATTAACAAAGGCGATGTTCAGAAATTTGACCGCTGGGGAATCTCTCGCCATACGTCATACATGCATGCCTATGCCCACTTAGAAAATCAAATAGAGCTTTATAAACAGTTCTAGAAACTGTTAACGATGTGTCTACATATAAATATGAATATAGTATAAAATGTTGAGAGGATACTTGGGATAATTTTTTTCATTTTTGTAACAATTAAATGCGACTCTGTTTACTTGGTGGCAAATACCAACAAATCTTTGAGAATAATTTCATTGCATCAAAATAAAAGTCAACATAGTAGACGCACCCCGCCAAAAATGGCGAGACAAATGATGTAAAATGCTTAAGATGCCCTCTTATTCACGGTAACTCTGGCATGAAATAACGTTATTTATTTTCAGTATCACTGACAGTCTCGCTATTAGTTTAGGAATACGGACCCGGGAATTTTCTCCTATCTAAATCCTTACGAGCATGACAGAGAGACCGACCAAGCAAGCAGCGACTGTGTATTAATATTTAGTAGAATTCGATAGGAAATAAAAATATTTATTCAATTAAGTTAAAATATTTATATTATAACTCCTTCGTTGCAGATGTAACTGAACATGAATTTCGGTTCGACTTGAACACTCGCTCGGGACTGCCGCGCTATACTATATTCCAATTCCAGCATGACGACTACAACGGCACCTACTCTTGGGTGCCAGTAGCTAACTATTCGAGTAAGTATTAATTCCTTTACTGCTGTGCAGAGTGTGTCTATTGCTTTTTAATAGAGCCTCTAACTGCTTGATAATCTAATTCACTGTTTTCATCAAGAGTCGGAACTTTTATCCACTGGCGAATACTTTTTTCCAATTTTTTGTCATTTTCACATATTAACGTTTCCAGCTGTCACGTGGACACATCCTCGCTTCGGTTTTCTTCTCGCTGTGTTGTTTATGGAGTAAATAATTATGAAAGTAGGGCTGTAAAAATCTCCACACAAATTTAAACGTCACAAATAGGCACTTGCTTTTCTGCCCGATGACGTACGTGCTCATACTTGGTCTCGATTGTAGTTCACACACTCTTCCTTGATGCTGAAATTGAAAACTATCAGATATAATTCCCTTCCTTGCCGTAGCACAAGGTATCACTTATTCGACTGCTTCCTTGAGTTTATCATTTACCTCATGGAAGCTGACCAAACGCCTTCTTGCCCAGACTGCCTTACTTAATTAACAATTCAACACATCCTGGCCTAATATCCTTTATATGACTGCCCTCGCTTTTCCTGTTTTCCCACCGTTCGTAATCTACTCAGTGAGGATATCATGCGGCCCCTGCGGAAATCGAGGGAGTTCCTTACAATCCGGATCCCCTCTTCTACTTCCTAACTGGCGCGGGCGTCCTCTGTGAACCGTGGCCCGGAATGATCATCACAACTAAATGCTGGAGCTCCTCTAGAGCTTTGCCCAATACTCATGTTTACTTCTCACCAATAGGTCAGAAACGATCTTAGTATTCTCTAGAAAAGAGTTGTAATCTGACAAACGTTTTGGTTCATTACACCATATTCAACTCACTTTTGAGAGCATTAGATAGTCGGATTATTGTGACACTATAAATGACTTAGTTAAACTTTTCCCTATAAGCTGAGACGTTCATTCATTCGTTCATTTTTTAGCACTTCTACCACTCATGTTACTATTAATAATACTTGTCTCTTTCTATCTTTGTTTCTGGCTATTCTTTTGACGATGAGAATTTAGTTCTGACGCACTAGCAACCTATATTCCCTTGAGCTTCAGAGAGATGCAGGATGGGTTTCACTGCCCTAGCAAATTTATGTTCCCACTATTTACTGGTGTGTATCATTAACTAGTAGACGCGCCTCGCCAAAAATGGCGGGGCAAATGATAATTTCTTAAGATGCGCTCTTATTTACGGTAACTCGGACATGAAATATTGTTATTTGCAGTTACACTGCCACGCACTGCCCTCTCTGACAGTCTTGCTTTTGAGTTTGAGCACGGACCTGGAAATTTTCTCTTATCTAATTCCTAAATATTACTGGCCAATGTAGACCTTTGCAGGAGGTTGTAAAATGGTGAATGTAATTTTGAATTCTCTTCTGGGGTATGGAAAAATTCTGCGAAAGTTCGCTCTAAACGGTGGTTTCTGTCCCCCAATTACCGCATTGGGCTGGGGACCTCTGTGCTACCACATTCTTCCAGCAGAAGCACGTGTTCAGAGACGTTCACTACTTATCTGATAGAATGAGCGAACACTCACTATCACAAATTTACAAACACAATTTCGAGGCAGCACCCTTTTTTTTAATGTTCTCAATATCGCATCCCAACTTATGTTGCTCGTTTGTGATCAGAACTTTCAGATCAAGAGCCAGACGTAGAGTGGTTCACGGAGCCTACGTGGACCCACCGCACCCAGACACCCTTGTCGCAGTGCAGCGCTCCCTGCGCTCCCGGGCAGGCCGTCGTGGTTAGTGGTGTCGTACGTTGTGTGGCGGCAAATCCCAATGTGTTCTCATTTGGGCTCCATGGTGTAGTGGTTAGCGTAATGGCCTCGCAGCCGAGAGGACCAGGGTTCGATCCTCGGCTCAGGCAAGCATTTCACGTGACCACGGAGTACTTCCCTTGGGAAAGGAAGTTTAAATCACACATTCTTTGCATCCCTCACCACACCAGTAGTTGTAAGACATTGAAAACCCAACGGTAAAACGTGTTGGAATTAATAAAGGTTCTTCTGTCTGTCCTGAAATTAGAATACTGTTGGTGAGCAAATCTTGATTTGTTCGTTCATTGTGCGAAAAGGATGGAAATCTTTGTATTTTATACTAGTTTGGCGCAACGTATCTTTCCAGAATATATAATCTAGCGACAACTTCCCATCATAGCTATTTTTACTTGAGTGATGTTCTTATACTATTATTCTCCTTGAAAATAATAGTTCCGCAATCACTTCAACCTTCAGGCTTGATTTTATGCTAAATGTTTGACAGTTATGGTAGGCATTCGGAATTATGATTATGTAAATTCATTTTCTGCGTTTCTGTTTCTCAGTCTTGTACAAGCTGTAACATTTTGTAACATTTTAGTATTCGAACCCCAGAATTTAAAACGATATTTGAATAGCTAATTATGCACCATCTAAAGAAAATTAGGTGGCATACGGATATTCGCTTTGAGGCGGAAATAATGTGTCAGGAACACTTTTTAAAGAAGGGTAATAAATCGTAATCCACGTGGAAGTGGAGAATCAAGCAGGAGCTCGTTAGATTCTAACACTGAATTTATTGTTTATAATTCAGTACGAGTCGGTCTTCCAGCCACCTACATATTGGTCTAAATCAGAGGTGGGCAGCGCTACTTTGAAATGTAGCGGCCGCTACATTTCAAAGTAGCGCTGCCCAGCTCTGGTCTAAATTTCATATCGTATCGCAGCTTATATCTGAAAACTGCAACACTCGGCATCAGAAGAGTCTGAAACCAGTAAAGTCAAACGTGCACTGACGAAAGAAGCTCTTTTATGGGCCTATAAGAAGCTCTTTTGTAAGCCTACAAGAAGCTCCTTTGTGGGCCTACAAGAAGCTCCTTTGTGGGCCTACAAGAAGCTCTTGTGTGGGCCTACAAGAAGCTCTTTCGCGGGTTTTCATCGAGGCAAGGACCAGTCAGGCCTATCCTTGCATGATAAGTCAGTTACACCACAAATTCGAAATTTTGATCTTCATTTTTATTGATTAGTTTAAATAAAGCTGCTAGCACCCTGCCTGAGAAGAAATGACCCGAATGTGTTCTGAGTGTATTAGAGCACGGTTGCTGCCTCTATATTTACAATATCATATAATAATTTAACATAAAAGTTAAGAGTACGCAAACAAGTTAGCAAATGAGAGTTTGTTAAGAATTCTTGCAGATAACAAGCTTAACGTACAAGGAAGTTATTGAGGTCAAGAGAATTGTTCGTCACAGAACATTTTCTTAGTTTTGATTTGAGATTTGTATTTCCTCATTTTTATTAAATTTTCAGATGAGAGACGTGTGTTGCTGGGAGTGTCATACATGCTTGGAACATCAGTTTCTGAACATCAGTCGAGGTCCTAGCGGCGGGTTCTGCGATTTGTGCAGCTCCTGCTTTCAGCCCTCCGAGAACGGCACTGCCTGCCTACCGAAGCCTGAGAAGCATTTGAGCTTCAATAACCACTGGGTTGTCACTGCAACAGTCTTCGCCGGACTCGGTTGGTCATGCTGCAAAAAATATGCTTTTCATAGTAATTTGTTAAGTTAAGTTGACTCTAAGTCTTTCATGTCTGTTTAGTTAAGCTGACGCTAAGCAATGGAAGTCTTAAAAGTGCTGCAATTCGAAGAGTTTCTATATCTTCGAATTAGAGTTTGTTTCAGTCGTCGTGAGAGCATGCTCGGATTCTTTACAGTGTGCGGTGAATGATGTGACTTGCCCCTTTAGCAAGAATAACTATGTTCTATCGAAGACGTGATGAACACGAAAGTGAGCGAGAGGCAGAGGTGGTTCGCGGTTCGATTTATTAGAGCGACAAGAGCTTTGGCAAAAAATGTACTCGTTTACCAGAGGAGGTAACATGAATGTGCACCAGAGACTTAAGTGAAGAAGAATGCATGCGTGATGTGAGAATGTGTTTCTAAATCGCAGTTCAAATGGAGTTTGTTCTCGTTTCTCTTACTCTTCTAGCGAAGAGTCTGAGAGCGAAAGAGCATTCACTACTTCGCCATGTGTCAAACTCCATGATGCTGTTCTCCGTTGCACAAGAGGTGTACCTGTGTGGGCTGTGTTGTGTAGCTCTAGTCACCAGGCGGGTTTTTTCCTGTCTGTAGGACAACGTCGCAAAGCTTCAATATCACTTTGCGTCTTGCTCCTCTACATAAGGGAGAATGTCAGAGTAAGCTATTTTTCAAGTTTGGGTACTTTTTTCTCATGAGATGTATGAAAATAGTGTTAATGTTCATGAAATGAGAAAATATGAATTCCTTAAATTATAACGAGCATTATCGTGCTCTCAACTACTTTGAAAGCCAAATGAATATTCTTCAATTGCGTCACATACCACGTAAACTGAGAGGGACTAATGGTAATTTTAACATTTTCTTAGTTGAATGCTTTGCCTTCAACATTTTTTATGTCTACTGTAAGAGTTCCGTCATGTTTAACAGGAATAGTAACTTCACTGTGCGTGGCTGTCATTTTCTGCGTCCACCTGGACACGCCAGTCATCAAGGCAGCATCTCGAGAACTCTCATTCGTCCTCTTGCTGGGAATCTTCTTGTCCTTCTCCATGACATTCGCCATCGTGATGCCTCCGACCACGATCACGTGCGGCGTCACCAGGTTTTTCTTTGGCTTCAGCTACACGATTTGCTACGCTGCCATCCTCACCAAAACCAACCGGATTGCGAGGATATTCAGAAGCTCTTCAAAGGCACTCAAGGTATTTTGCCGACAGGAGATGAAATTTTAATTCTTAGTCCGTTTTCTTTTAATATCAGGTCTATTTTTAAACAATGTATAGGAATGCAAAACGAATGATTCCCAAACTAAAATCAATATCCATTACTTAGCCTGTTATTTCAAGTAATGTATCTGAACAAATTCAGAAATTGTGTTACGTTAAAGGAGGACGAATTGAATAAGAAAATGTGGACTTCTATAATACAAAATTGAATACGTTCACAACGTTGGCCAGTGTCACAAGCATCCACTTAAAATAATCGCTGTACTTTTTGAGAATAAAATCAACTTTGAGACTAATACTTGATTACCATGTGAAATTTACTGCTAAATACTTTTTTGAGGGAAGTTCTATCCAATTTTAGCATTTCAGTAGGTACGTGGATTGAGTGCAGGTGCTAGGAATTCGATTAAATCACTTGCCTTCTTCTAATCACTTACCCTAGTTTTACACTTGCCTTCTACGAAAAATGTCATCGTCTTCCTGCGTATCTTCTAGGTTCAGTTCTGTTCGTGTGATGGAAAGAATTCTTGAATAGTAAGAGTAGTAATTTTCCTACTTTGGCATAGTTACAATAAAAGTCGAGTACTAATATTTTTGCATGATCACGTAATTTGCTTCACAGGCCAAGTACACTTCGCCGGGCTCTCAAATGGCGATCGTTGTGGGTCTCGTGAGCGTGGAGGTGTTCATCAATATCGTGTGGCTGATACTCACTCCTCCCGGCGAGACTGGGCTTTGTGATCAGAAATTTCCTCACAAGATCCTCGTATGCAAAGGCATCGAGGGCTACTCGTACCTGGTGGGGCTTTTCTACCCCCTCATGCTCGTCTTCTTTTGCACCATCTACGCCATAAAAACCAGGAAGGTATTGCTTTTTGGTGACCATCTACTCTATAAATAAATGAAAAGGCATTATTTTAGCTACGTCTATGCTACACACACTCAAAATGAATTGCATGTGTACCAGTAACGCTGTAACGTCCAGAAAGGTATCGCTTTTTGCCTCCTCTAAGCCACTAGGACTGATGTAACGTACATTTCTTATACACAGGCCATGTTTGCCACTATGGGCGTATACGTTTATCTTTAGCAAAATTTACGTTATTTAAATCAGGAGAGAGTGATTTTAAGAATCGTCTTTAACCCTTTCACTCCCGTTGGGATAATGCGTCCCACAGATTTTGTGTGGGAGTTCTGGGGCGCAATTAGCGCCTACCCCGCATTTGTGACGTCACGGTACCTACGCTTCGCCAGTTACTTGCGGCCTCGTGTGAACTCTCAGCCAATAAGAACCCGCTTTCATCAGCGGTGCAATGAATTTCATATCACTTGTTCTGCAAGCGAACCTAATGTTTTCTATTATCCCAACCGGGAGTGAAAGGGTTAAAACGAGTATTAGGGAGCTGAAGGTTAAGCGTTCGGATTGAATAGGGATGATTTTGTACAATCTGACAGCATTCGTCTCATCGGATGGTTCCACAGCTTTCATTTAAACAAATTTATTTATCTTAAAAATTTGTATGCATTAAAAATAGAATTCGATTACCGGAAATTTTTTCTGCCGGAATAGTTCCATAACTGTGATGTTAATGTATGATGGTGAAAATATGTTAAGGCTCTTGTTTAATTCTTTTTAGTAAATGATACGTCACATGAACCTTGATTAAAATTAAAGGATTAAACTCAACAGAGAATTCAGATGTGCTGTCTTCGTTTCAGTCATAAGTTTCGTATTTGTTTGCAGTGTCCTGGAGGCTTCAACGAGGCGCGATACATCGCCTTCACAAACTACACGTCGTGCATCATCTGGGTGGTGTTCGTTCCGCTCTACCTCACTAAAGACCCGTCAGACGAAACCAGGATCGTGTCACTCGCAATGTCCCTTTCCCTTTGGTAAATTGGCTTTCTTTACTTTTTTCATAACAGTACATTTCAATAGCGTTTCATAATTTTCCTTTACAATTTGGTAGACCTGTTTTGACCTTTTGTATCTTTGAAACTTTTTGCATTATGAGCTTAGATATAAACAAACTAAGCACACAAGTTGCCAGAATATTGTTCAACACGTTAACCGCCACGTGGACCACATGTGGTACAC
>VOMN01082228.1:0-33479 GCA_014899125.1 Orchestia grillus | reverse complement strand
GGGTACTGTGTTGTGCCTGTGCTGGGTACTGTGTTGTACCTGTGCTAAGGTACTGTGTTGTGCGTGTGCTGCAGAAGTACTGTGTTGTGCGTGTGCTGCAGAAGTACTGTTTTGTGCCCGAGTTAGAAATACTGTCTTTCTCGAATTGATTAAAAGAGGTGGTACGTCGTTTTGATATTTCAGTAGCGTTATAAAAGCTAGATGGACAGTTGGAAATAAACGGTGTCAGCTTATGAAGGAAAGTCTATCAGTTCGCTTTCGAGTAGCAAAATGCACACTTGTACATCACTAATGGTCATGGTGCAATCAGTTACACCAGTGTATGAGAGTGTTATTCGTGATCATGGTTATAATGATCAGCGCCCCCTCTTGTTGGTCGAATTGGTTTGCAAGAATCGATTGCTTCAAGAATACTCACTGAAAAACTGCAGACGCAAGTCGACCTACTGCTCAGAAATGGTGGCGCGGACGAAACACGGTCACCTACAAAGACGGACTCCGTGCCGGCTCCTTTTATGGGCGCACGTGACCATTACCGTGTGACTACTTTTTTTTCGCTCTCAGCGTTATGTGGATTGACTGCTGCAATAACATTACAGTTTAATAACTTAAATTCTAGTGCTTACTTGAATTCATCCACAGATTATTTAACATGGACTTGGAACACGTCGTGATTGGGTTTTAATTTCATATAAATAAGGTTTTCGCATAGGGTTTATAAAAGTTGTTTTCATCTGCCTATCTGAAGGCGTTTTCAGGTGGGAGGACTAAGAACTATTTTCATTCTTACAATACGTTCAGCGAATCGTCAATCCGTATATCTGTGCCAATGAAGCAGCCTTTTCTGACTTGTCAGGAATTTTGACAGTATTTTTCCAGTCTAAATTTTTTGCCGGCTCGTCGATTATCAAATATGCATCGCCGATACCGGTGCTTGGCCGATTAATGTTATCGATTATTATAGATACTCTGGCGAAAAAGTTGGATTGGGTATTTCAGGTTACTAAATTCAAACATAGAATGAGATCACAACTATTCTTTGATGCCTATTTTCCTCTGATTCATTGTGTAAGAAACTTATTCACAAAAAACATGCTGGTATGCCTGTCATAAGTGCATATCATTAACAATCCTCGACTGTATACGGTGTTAACAGTCGGGTTAATTATCCCTCGTGTCATTAGACTCTGGCAGCTGTCGGGCGGCTTGGTTTGCGTAACGGCCCGACCTGAATCTGACGGTGGCACGTTGTGGAGGAGCTCCACACACACTCGCACCTTCAATCATTCTTTTCCTTGGTGCTTTGCACTGCTTTTATGTGGCTTAGTTTTATTTACCTGTTGTATTAACGGCGCCAATTGCGCGGTTGTTCTTTGGGAAATTGCGTTTGTGCTGTTTTTGTACCGTTGTTAGTACTGCGTGCAGCGCTCGAGCTGCTGCTTTGCCAATCGATGTAAAACTCGCGCCGGAATGGGTGTGTTTGTGTAAATATGATCTATGCCGACTGCACGCTCAGGACGTCACGGAAACTGGGATTTGTCATTTGATATTTGTCGTATTACATTCATTTGTATTATTTCATACATCAAACAACTCAATGCATATCAAGGTATCCGTCCTGCGTTCACTTTGATAACGTGAGTACGTTCGTAGACTATTTTGTATTAATAATTGTTGTTGTATTCTTTACCAGACGGGACTTCAGCGACTTCCAAGTGAGTGAATGTTTACGGTATAAATAATGTGTTGATTTAGTAAAAAATTCATATTTTTTATACCATTTTTCCTAATGATTGCAGGACGGGGCTGTTTTAAAATTTAGCGTTGCTCCTTTTCATTTCAGGGTTTTGAGTGTCATCATTTTTATTATCTTCTTGTGAAGCCCTGAGGACTCATGACTTACTTGATTGAATAAGTTTAGTTTTGGCACACAGGCAATGCGAAGTCTGAGGTGGTGACCGACTTCGGTTTGATTTTTTTTGGACATTTTTCGTTCCTGATATGTAGCAGGTTTAGTAAATGATTTGTTCCTGTATAATTTCAAATTGTTGTCGATCCTCAAAAAGACTTTTCTTCTGAAATGGACCGCGACGAATGCTTTGTGACTGAGAACTTCAAATGAGAGTCGTTATGGGAGAAGTAAAAATGCTACTCAACTCTTGAAAACATTTTTGTTCACTCTATTTAACTTCATGTGAAGAGCTCTGTTTATAATTTAACTTCCTGTGAATATTTCATTTCACGATTTAACGTTGTGTAAACATTTCTGTTCTCTATTTAATATCCTATAAGCATATTTGAAGCAAAGTGTTATCAAGACAAAGTATTGAGCGTTCTACGTGGCCAACAGACATGTAAAGACGTAGCTTTTTAGACGCTGTGCTCGATTGATCACAACAATTATTCGAATTTAAATTTTAGTCGCGAGTCAGTAATAACGTTGTCTTTTAAATATTCTCTTTGGTAAATATGAATACTTTCTAGCGTTGGATAACGTATAACTTAGCACATGTGTAACCTTTTTTGTTCAATTAATATTTCTATCTGTTTTTCTGTCTTTTGAGTGATGTCGCTGTGTTACGTATCTGTTCATTTTAGTTTGATGCGACATTTTGACGGATGTTTTTCTAATGGTGTATAGCATTCATTAATTTATTCTCTTTGGCTAAAGCCAAATTTGGGGTTCACTATTTTGTAAAAATTGTAATAGAACCGTAAATAAACGCGCTCGTATGTCGACGTACAACAACTTTCGCACTCTTTACAACTACGGTGAATTACACTCGTTCTTTGTGTGTCTTATTGTGAGTGATGCATTCTTCCCCAGAAGCGGTAGTCCTCTCAGACACTGAGCTTTGTTTTTTAATTGTTGTCTTTTGGTAAAGGGAGGTCTTTGTATGCTCTTTATTTTACCGTAACAAAAACTTGCTTTTTGGATGCTTCTTTGTGGTTCGTTGAAATCTCCCAATGTTAACAAGCTTGCAGGATTGGATGAAGAACGTTTACAGTCGAGACCTGATGAGCTGTGCTGGAACAATTTTGTTATGCGCTGTATGAATTATTATCCTTCACAAAATTTTATTTTAGGACCCCATTTATAAATACATTACTTAAAAAATATATTTTTGACAAAATCAACTGTTCTACGATCAGCATTTCAAATTATCTTGTTTCAAATACTAAAAGTTTTTTAAAAATAAGTGTTATTTTTACTAATCTTATCGCCCTCTATAGCTTCAGACCGGGTGTTTAGAACGATTTAGTTCATTGGTCTGGTAAAAGACAGCAAGGTTTTACAATACGAATATATCATGGCATAATAGCGTTGACTTGTACCATTCAAAGCTGTACTAGCCAAACCATTCCCCCATTTTCTGGCCTGTAGCTGATGTGTTATCGCTACGAAGCGGTCATGTGTAGACCTGTTGTATTGGTGTCCTGTGATTAGCGCTTTTGGTGGGGGTACAAATTTTGAAATGTGATGTCTTCTGCCGTCGTGAAGAGTTAGTCTCTGCTAAACTGCCTTTTCTTTCATGTACTTCAAATCCCATACGTCTTTTACTTTCAAAGTAACTTTTGATTTTTATTTACGCTGACGATCTTACGAGATAATCGATGAACAATTCTCAATTCAAGTTCTACGAATCGTCCAATTAGGACTATGTATTAGGTATGAAAATACGCTTTAAATGAGACACGTAGATGAACGGCCTTTTGCAGACTCTTCCATTCAGCGATGCCCATTCAGGAGGATATGTTCTCGAATATCTTTGGTGTCCTCTGCCGGGTGAGCAAGTGGCTTCTGAAAGTGAACTTAGTGAACATGATCTCTGCGTCTGGCTTGTGGGACCAAGGTCACGCTTTCACCCTCCCAGCTTTTGGGTACAACTCGGGCTTACCCTGCCCGGATGTGCGATGATGCTCTAGGGGGGGAGGAGGTGCACAGCATTTCGTCGGTTGAAAACATAGATTCCACAAAGGGCAGTATGAAAGTTTTTAGACAAATGGTCTAAAACGTTTATTCTTCTCAACAACGTATAATTTTTTTCTACATAAGATACGTTATTGACTATAAACTTTTATAACCTACGTTTTCACCGGCAAGTTCCGTTTCCGTAGAATTGGTGGGGTGAAATATAGCATGAATGAAAATTTTTGGGGGTTGTCTGAGAGTTTTTTGACTGACCCTCGTGTCTTCCTGAGCGAGAGCATCCACTGTTGCAGTGAATGTCAATTTTTTTCAGCTCGTTTAATAATCGTTTTCCCAATTTTGGTACGAACCTGATTCAGTACTTTAATTTGCGTCCTACTTCGCAGATGATGACTGGCCAGAATATAACATGAAATATACATGAAAGTTATCATTCATAACAAGTTTGTTTTATGATAAAGAAATTATGGGTCATTACGACATTCTGAGAGCTTGTGTTTGTTTCCGTAATATATTCGTTGCTAGGGATGGTTAAGCATACTCTCTATGCTAATTTAAGTTTGAAATAGTTTTTGTGCTCGGTCGCGTGTTATTATACGGTCATTTGGGGTCCGCTCTCTTTGAATAAGTGACCGAAAAACAAACGTTTCTCACAGAAAAAGGTTTCATGTTGGATTTCGCAGAACGAGAAAATAAATTTAACTGTGTCATGCTGACAGGCTTAGTCAAAAGACCATCAGCTCAACTTGGGCTGATTTGTGCGTGTTGTGTGTCTTGCTTGGCGTGCGTCCAGTTAATGCAATAATATATAATTTCCATCACGTTGATAGACACAGGATGTATACAGTATATATGTTCCGTAGCTTTTTTAACTTTGTCTAGGGCACTATTAAAACGACTAGTAATTAAGTGTACCACTCCTTGACCATTCTGTGTGGTATACTCATATTCGTTAATAAGATATTCGTTCAGTGAATAGACAAAAACAATTCTCAGTTTTCAAATGTTCATTTATTACATTACTCACAATTAGCGCACTGCTTGTTATTTTGACACCTACCTAAAACTATTTAATGGTGTTCATTTATAATTTCACGCCCGATAAGGGAATTAATGTATTTCTACTAATTGCTGTTTCATGCACCGTGTTGCTGATGAAGCGGAGCTTGGCTTTATGGTCGGAATTTGTGTAGTTGAGCTGCTTCACTTACCTGATTCGACTCCTCATATGTCATCTTGATTTGACTCCTTGATTTGACTCTTGATTCGACTCCTGATTTGGCTCCTGATTTGGCTCCTTGATTTGGCTCATTGATTTGGCTCATTGATTTGACTCCTTGATTTGACTCCTTGATTTGACTCCTTGANCCTTGATTTGTCTCCTCGTCTGGAGATTTTCTTTTCTTCACCCAATGCTAAGTTTGTGCATTGTTGAGTCACAGTTGCCTCACGTTTACGAATGAAACGTTGTCAAAGGAGTAGTGAATGGCTTAGTTTATTTCGAATATGTTTGTTTTATAGTGAATGGAACAATTCAGCTTTATACTTCTGCTAAATTCTTTTAAATTGAAAAGAACATCTTTCACAATGAAGTTCAGTTTTGCAAAGCGATGTTTACTTTTTGTGCAAATATTGTGTTACATGAGGTCGCATCACTGCTGAAAAGACACATTGTTTTCAAACCTGAACTCCTAAAATTGAATTTCTATTGTATACAGCGCATGTTTGTATTTTGCACCACGCTGCTTTCGAGCATGACGGCCTGGCTGATGAGGCTACGTATACTTGCTTATTACGGTCCGACATCGTGCAAATACCCTCAAGAGTTGGCAATCGTGAAGGCAATACTGATCGAGGTAAACAACTGCTGAAAGCGACTGAAGGTAATCTTCTCGACACCTCTGCGTGAAGCGTTTCCAGCTTAGTCACCGCTGTTGACGCAACTTCTGTCTTCAGCAGCAGACTCTTGTGTATTTACATAAATTTATCTGATACAAACTTTGCATTACTTGAAATTTCAAGAAGATTATTTAGTTGTGGTATTCGATTACGGGATAATTTCCTCTTGACATTTTCTCGATTCTTATTGCAGCAGACCGTGAGATCTATTTAAAAGTTTACCAGGGTGGCATGAATCTACATTCTTTGTCGAGATGAACGTGACAAGAATGTGTGACGAATTCGTTTTTCTACGATGGTCGTGACGCACGCCAATTAGCGTGTACACCGGTGGTCGTGAGTCGTGACATCAGCGGCTCAAGTCGGTCGAGGTGCAGCCTCTACCTCCTTGGGCTGTTCTGAACTTGATCGTGGTGCCTCCAGCTACTCTAGGTCATGGCTCTCATGCCTCGGTCACGCAGCTTTGAAATACACCTGCTTTCTTCTGAAATTCCCAAATCGAAAATCTTAACTGTTCACACTTGTTCAAAGAAAAGAAAATTATACCTACGTTCGTTCAGCAAATTGTATCTTGAATGCTCGCTAAAATTGTCCTTGATATGTACGAGTTGTGTTCGCTATAGTTTTTGACTTTTTAAAAGTAATAATAACAGAAGTGCTCTGGTGCAAATTGATAGGAACTGTTCAAGCACAAATCCGAGCACAATTATTTGGAGCGAGATGGTTAATTCTCACATCGTTTTCAATTTACTTGAGGTCTTCGCATTACATCATTCGATATAATAATTACTGATGTCTAGTCGAATCCTGCTGCTCGTCTGGCGAGGTACTTCTCTGGACGACCGCCGCTTGAAGACAGCCTGTGAGAGGCAGTATGCAGTGTACATAATATTTTTAAGTTGCACTTGCATTGCTCATATATTTTTATTAATTGGGAATCTATACTTTATAATTGATATTAATCTGAATGCTGAGAACAATTACTGACTTCACAGCTGTAAATGAGAGAATTTAATTTCTGTTATTCAACTCGAGTAACGTAATTATAATTCATCAGTCGATTAAAGGTTCACTAGCGCTACTACCTTTTGCTTGATATACTATATGTATAATAATAGCCCAGTGTTACTTGCTACCCGCTTGGTCCGTCCGTCTCTCTGTCACGCTTTTAAGGGTTTACGTATGAGAAAATTCTCCCGTCCATATTTCTAACTGATCGGCGAGACAGTCAGAAAAGGTAGTCCAAATCAGTGATACTGGAAATAGCAATATTTCATATCAGATTTAGCGCAAAGAATATAGTATCTTGAAAAATTAGCATGGTATCTTGACGATTTGTTCCGCCATTTTTGGAGGAAGAAATGCAAAGCTAGTAGACGCGCCCTGCGTCTGGTAGTTCTCTATTTACGATATTGTTCCGGGAATAAATACACTAAATTTGATATTTCTTTTTTATTTTCAATTATTTCTTTCTTTGAAATTCTGTTCACTTCAAACAGACATGTTGTTCTTTCGTACGTTATTGTGCAAAACTTCCTGCGATGCTCAAAAGCGAGGGCGCTACGTAGCAATCATGACGCGTGACGAGGTTTTTTGCGAATTCCATTTCCATTATTGGGTGTGAATTGTTTAGAAGAACACGAAAACAAAGCATTTCTTGCTTTTGTCTTACTTCCGCCAGCGGTTCCGCGCCACTTTCACATAAAAGCGCTCGCCAACAGGAAATACCAGCTACTTAGTATGGCGCAGCGAAAGCTTCGTACATAAATGCTGCCTACATGCCACGAACCATCAAGGCTTGATCAATATTGTGTGTCTGCTGGATATTCGGATGCTAAAATTGCGGAATTTCTCAACGCCAGTAGAAATTTCGATGATTTTGTCGTTCGTAAATGAATATCAGGGAGCGGAAAAAGGAACTCTACATTGGAAACTATTGGAGCAGTTTCTACAATTACGGAGGAACACATTCGTTCTTTGAGACCTTGACTCGTTTCGGCCCCGAGCATGAGTTCTTTTCAAGTCCTTTTGCAATTACGAAGCAATGCGACGCAATTACGAATACGCGTCATGGCTGCAGTTCATTCACGTGCTAAGAGTGAAACGTAATTCATCCCGCCTTCTTCCGGAGCCCTGACCTCCTAATGACATGCGCTCCAGATTTGACTGATTTAGTGACATGATGCTAATGGTGCAGACATTGGAGCTAATCTGTTTGGAATTTGGTGTTATCGTCTAGTGTTTATTAGCGTACAAATGCAAATATATTTATGATGGTCGGGTTTTTATTAAGTTTTCGATGAAATACGTAGTAATAGTGACAAGTAGTGGAGGAAGTTGGTTTTTATGTACATGTATTGAAGCACGGTATGAAAATTCGCCAGTATATTTAATGACCAGTGACCTAACCTTGTTGTGTGCAAAGTTTCATGAATTGTTAATATTTGAAGTTGAGAAACATAACCGCACATTATGCCTTTAGAAATGTATATAGGATTTATAAACCCTCAGGGACATAAGCAAGGCTATTGGCGATAGGATTTAGTTAGTTAGGTTTGTCCATCCTATGCAGACTGGCGTCCTGAGGGGGACACATTTAGGTTTCCTCATCTTCAGCTATGCCTTCGAGACTTCTATCTTTCGTGCGTGCCCACTTTGTTTCTTTCTATTTTCATGCCTCCTTCGCTGATAGTTTTTTATCTTTTCTTCCCCTTGCTTCTTAACATGTTATTTCTGTGCGCAGGGATCCTGTGTCGGAACACACCTTGTGCATAAATTCCCCGTTCACCAAAGTTAATACTTAATGGTCCCAATTCTCTTTCGGTGCGAGATAGTCTGAGTTACTGAAGCACTGCTATCCTAAGTAATACTACGACTTCTATTACCACTTGACTTTTCTCCTTTTCCTTCTTACCTTGCCGTTTTTTTCGGCAGGTAATCATCCTCTGTGGTAACACACTAAAGTCGATACAAAGTGGTCACTTTTCCGCTCTTTTTGGATCTCATTTCATGTGGGCAGGGAGCTTAAATCTAAAAATCCAATCTAATGTAATCATTTATTTATAACAATTTGTTTTAGACGCAAGTTCGTAGGAGCTCGTGTTGTAACCAAAAATATGTCCTTTTATCTTATCAACTGTTTATGCTAGATATTATGTATATTTGTCGATATCTTGCTTTTGTCTAAGGCTTCGAATCAGCTGCCTTTCTAGCTGTGTTCTTCATAATTCAGCTCCTGTTTTTCATTGTTACTCATGAACAGAGGGAACTTCTAATTTTACTTCAAAAGAAGGACCAGCAAAGGTTGTGATGCAATCGATATATCGTAGCTGATGTCCTGAAAAGAAATAAATTCCATTAGTTTCTATTTAAAATGTCATTTGAAACAGGATTTTCCACATGGTATTCCTTTAGAGGTTTTCGATTTAAGTCATAAACTTGACAATCCATAGTACATTAAATTTAAATCCAGAAATTTGATACCATCCAAGAAAAGCGTTGAGCATTTCAACGTGTTGAGTAACATGACTGTGACAAGCATGTAGATGTATAGAAGTTCAGCGAAAATAATTTGAAGATGTAAGAACGTGTTGCTGTTGCTTGATTCAAATTTCACCATAGCTGAATATCTACGTATATACGAGAAGTAATATGTTAAAATGATTGTTAACGAAACGTCAAACGAATTCTGAATTCATACTAAAAAATTATTGAACGCTGTTGAAAACTATTGGGAATGAATGACTATTTTTTCCTTATCACTCTTTGCTAAGTACCCTTCTTCACTATGTTCATTTCAGTTGTTTTTGATTGATACATACCTACGTATATTTCATAACGGAAAGTTGGAGTTTCTCATCTTCAGCCAAACTCTTAATTAGCGCTTGCGTCAGCTTCGACCTGTGTTGGCGATGACTCGTGAAAGAGGAGGATTGTGGGTTTCCTTCGCAATATTTTCTGTTTATCTTGATTGATGTTCTGTATTTGGGGTGACTTAGACTATTTCTTGCTTTCATGATCAGTCGTCAAAATGATCTGTTCGCATGAATGTCATGCCAACACCCTGATCCATTTGTCTTAGGATTATGAAAGGTCAGCTACAAGTGCTTTTGATTACGCTTTTTACTTCAGTTCTCGTACAAATCGTTTACAACTTGCGCCGCATTTATAGGTTATTTAATTGTGAACGTAACCTGTGAACTTATAAGCTATTTGTCGGAAGAAACAATTGCGGTTCTTGCAGCATCAGAGCAGTTTACGTGTATGCAGGTCTAGGCCCTTTTGCATGTACCATCACACGCGTATCATCGCCCATCACATACGCATGGCGTGCAAAAACACATTTTCCATACGCAAACGCATCCATATCCCCAAAACTGAAATCACGAATAAAATGAGGATGATGGGACTTGACTGTGTAGGTGCGGCAGCGGTCGGCGGAGTCGATGATCGTGTCGTGCCGCCGTGGGGGAGTGCAGGTCTCGTGTGCAGAGGCAGGGCACGGTACTGTGGGGCAGTGTAACTGTACCTCGTGTTGCCCCTGCGCCGCCTGCACTCCTGCCCTACACCCTCCTGCTCGCAGCCTGCCGCCAACACCTCTTGCACCACCCTCGCGCGTGCTTCTCTTCCTTCTGCTGGGGCGAACAGGAATTGAGATCTATGGTCTTGTTTTTACCCTCTTTTGGACCCGTAATGCACAACAGCCGAAGTTCTAAACATGTTACCATTTGCTTCAATTCACTTTAAGTGGTTATGGAATTTTATTTAAAACAGACTAGCTGAGTTCAGTAACTACCTAGACAATGCTGACTGTTTATTTCTCTATCTTAGGACACGCGTATTCGTTCTGGACTTAAGGGGGCAGTACATGCTATTCTTTATATTCTTCCTTTTTGTCTTAGCTCCTATTTGCATATTTTATTTCCGATGGATGCTTACGAGTACAAAATTAAATCACATCTCATTTCGTTGGCGTAAACACCGTTAGGCAAGTAACTGGTTACGACGTCTTGAATTTTAGTTCCTTCAAATGTTTTGAGTTACTGTTTGCGTCTGAGCCTCGCTTGGTCACATGTGTTGACGTGCAATTGATTTTTCCGGTGCACTCACGCTGGTGTGATGCCGCTTCATGCTTGTAAGAGGCTTTTTTGAAGAGCCTAACTGTTTCTACGCTCAAAACACGAAACAGAATTACTTTTGGCTTTTTTTGCCTGATTTACTCTTTCAAATAACCTGGCTTGGAGCCTTTTTTGCCTTGCAATAACTGTATCTAAGAGCCAATTATAGTAGCGCTTGTTGCAGTCAACCGCTTGCCCACCTGCTCTGCCTGCATGTTCCGTTTCTGAGTCTGGCCTTTGTGTTCAAATCTTCTACTGTGCGTAAAATATTCTCCATTTTGCCACCTTTTTTACTGACGTGCACAATTATGTGGCTCTTTGAATCGTGTTTCGTACGCCATCGTTACGATTTTTAATTTTTTTACTATTTCTTAACCATTATTTGCAGTGGAGACGTTTTTATTTTGAATAATATCGGTGAATATTATTCTTTGTGGAACTAGAGAATCTGATTTAATGGTTAATGATTTCATTTCCGTTTTCATAAATTTCACTTCGGCGTTCTATAAACCTGTAACCGTCATCGATATTTATGTGTACCCGGTCCTCAAGGACCCCTTCTTTTAGCTAGCAGTGAGTGCTTGTGTAGAGTGAAATATTCCATTAATGACGAAAATTAGGACGGGGAAATTTGAGAAACCCAAGGTCTGGAGCTACGTGAGAGTTACGAGTACTTCCTTGTATTTTTGATACAAAAATCGCGTGCCAAGCAACAATCGAGCACATCATGAATGCAAAGTGATAAATTATTATTGGAGTCCCTTGCCATCCGACGATATTTTCTAGCCCGAAGTGGTTTCACTTGCGACAGGGTGAATTTTGCTTTTTGCTTCAGAGATATTTTTTTGGGGAGAAAGATTAGTAATTTCGATTGATATTTCTATTAGTATTATTAGGACTCTTGAGTCAGACGCAAATTCAACTTTTATATTTATTTTTCCCTATGTTTTTAATTTCGCCTCAATCTGGTAACGCAGGTGGTGCGTAAAGCACCTGTCGCAGCTGATCCTTGTATTTCATTCAAACATTCACTCAAACACTCAAACACCGAGAAAAAAGGTTAGTTTGCTGTGAGAAAAAAGTTTAGCGCGTTAGAATGAATAACTTGTCCTAAGTTTTGAATGTGCGAGTACATGAATTTAACTTTACGAAATTTCAAGTTAATTTTCTCAAGTTTGAAATAATTTTTGTTCGTATGTATAGCGAAAATTTCATCTTCATTTTACGAAAGACTTGGCTGCTCGACTGTCGACTATTTTCTTCATTTTTCAGTTGGTTTTTGCGTGGTGACTTGTTCTCGCTGACGCTCTTTTTATGAGATGACCCGCTCATCTCAGGTTGTTCACCTTCTCCTGGCCCTAATAAAATCGTCTTGACTCGACATTGTCCACTTATTTCGCAGCGTTTACAAGATCCTGCGTTCGCCAGAGCTGCCCTGTTTCCATATGGGGCTATTTAGTATCGGACCAGTGCCACTTGATCTCTCCATTACGAGCTAGCGGGCTCGTGCTGCGTCTCGGAGACCGTATTATACCTCATCGGAATCTGGGTGTAATATTATATTTATTCAAGCGTTAGATTTTTTTTAAACGTATTAACGATAAGCCAATTCCAAGGTGCAGGAAATTTCGAATTCGCTCGCACAAGTTAGGATTTGTAAGTTTTACAGGGTGTCCAGAAAGTCTCTCCTGGATTCATAGGAAAGACGACACCCACATTGTCAGCGACACTATGACCATATCAGGAATTTTCTGTTTTATTGATGAATTATTTGTCATCAAGGGTTATCTGGCTGAAATTTGTTCTTTTGCCAATGACTATTCACGGAAAGACCTTATTCGACATTCTATACATATGCATTGTCTTTCGTTTGTATATTGTCCGTATCCGCGAGGTTCAAGCACTTGAAGGTAGATTGAAGATCTGAAATATGAACTGTACTATTTACCTTAGCACTATTGTTCTCTCCGTGTGAACTCTGTTATTTTTTACTTAATGAAATGTCAAACATGTGTCATTTGCTCCCAATATGTAATGAATGTAGCAACAGAAATGAACCAGTAGCCCATTCTTGTGTTTCTAGCAAAGCCCCGGAGAAGGACTCGATGTAACAGGTATAGAAGCAATTTCTTGGGAAAGGATTGTCTATAATAAATGGGATTATCAATACTATTTCTTATGTCCGTAGCATTTGTGATACAAGAGGAAAGTTTGCTCGCTTCTGCAAGTTAGCCGTTTTAGTTAAATAGGAAAGCCGTCACCAGAACTCCTAGCGTACTCGCACCACGAGATTTCACTGTGCACTGACTGGCATCTTTGTTTACTTGACCTTTAAGCAGGCTGTGCATACCATGAAAATATAATATTGTACCACTTCGTTGTCCATGTTTACCCGTGACCCAGTATATTTAATTTTATTATAGCAGGGATACTTGAAACGTCTGCTTTTCTAAGAGTTCTATCGTTAACGTAATATTGGTAAACATTCATGCTGCTTATACTATTTCATCTTTCCTTTTGCATACTTACCTTGCGCTGCGTATAGAATTTTGAAGGTAAAACACATTTAAACGACAGAACGCTGAAAGCGACGGACTTCAATTTCCGACCCGACCTTGGCAAATTATGAATCGCCATTTCCTCGTCCTTCTGTAGGAGCTGGCGGTAATGTTCTGCGTGGAAACATTGAAATGATTTTATTTATTGTACCATTAACGAAAAAAAGACATCAGCGGTCGATTGACACAGCGAGCACTTACTCTAATGTAGAATTCAGCTGAGGTCACGAGAGCGTATCAAGTTGCTGATGAACGCTCCTCCTTAAATACCAAAAGAGTTTCGCGGACTGCTATTCAGTTTTCGCCAGAGGACACGATGAGTGTGTGGAATAAGTGATGTGTAAATTAATTTTAGCACGATGCATTCATAGCTTTTATTACTGTGTTAATTTTTTGTGTAGGTCGCCATCGTGAGTTCAATTTATAGTTATGTTTTCATTAGTTTTAGACTATAATTTTTCTTTGACAACGCTACGGCTACTAACTGATCCGCTATGGCATGCATCCATTCCTTTTGCAGAACAGCTCTTTATTTGTGGTAGTTTTCTTTTTTGATGCTTCGCTCTCATATAATGAGTTATTCTTTCAAATCATCCACATAATGTAGGTCAGATATTTATTCTGAAACTTATTCACAAGGATAGGAAGTGAAACTTTAAATGACGCAATAAAATATGTGCAAAACTTACGGCTTGTGTTGTTTTGTCTGGTTCTAATAAATTTAAAGGACTCCTGCGCTGGGTAGAGCTTCAAAATCATATCACAAGTTGAGGCTGGAATGGATCTGATGTGAGCATACTTTGTTTGCACACGATAAATAAACTTCATTCCTTTTAAGATTCAAGGGCAACTTGTGTGAACTTAACATCTTGTTCAAGGCGTCGGCACTCCAGAACGAAGTGGTTGCCTATGCGTTTGGTATCAGTTGAGGTCCGGGAGAAAAAAATAAATAAGAGCAGTCGACGATAATTTCGCCCATGCTGCATGCGTCAGAGTCGACAAAGTTGGACCCGATCCGGGAAGTGGGCATTGCACCGTCCTCTAGCTCAAGACCTGGTCCTGGTCTGTCGAGTGTTTGTGTACTTAGTTTAGGAGCCGCATCACTATAGTAATTTGCCTTGTACCCTATTGCAGTATTTAAGCTATTCTAGCGCTGGCTGTACCAACACTTCTTGCAATGGTTAGTAGAATAAATGCTTTGTTATACTTGTCCTGGAATACTGAAGTACAGCCACGTGATTAGATCTCGAGTCGTGCTGTTAAGAAAAATGATGGCACTGGAGGGTATTTGTTTTGTCCTTTTAGCGATTTCCTTGAACTGGCACAAGAATGCCAATTGACTCACAGTTGATTAGATAATGCTCTTGCACTCAGACGACTACGCAACGAATTTAAATTATTGTTCGCAATACTCAGACTGGAACTGCACTTTAAGAACTTAATTTGATTTAGCTATGTTTGTAACTCATGTTGACTTGAAAGAGAGGTTCTTTAAATTTTTACGCTCATTTTTCTTTTTATTTATGGATTTTGTCCGTTGCTTGAGTTCTTATGCTTTTATTTAATTTTCTACCAAATGTTTTGATATTTAGACACGGTTGTGTGAGTGCTGATTATCATCTACTATGTCAAAGCGGCTATCACGTTTTCTGGTTGCATATTATAGTATCAAAAGAAAGCAATGTCAGATTTTCTCTGATGAAATTGTGGATTGCATCTGTTAAAGCCGCGCATTTTGTTGTCGCTGAGCAATGTTACAGTGATTTATCAAGCATAATTCTAAAAATATCGTTCCCAAACTTTAGCAGTTCGGCCATTCAAAGATTAACAATAAACATGGTTTGCTATAGGCGCCACATTTAAGTAGGGTTATAGTTACAAACAGTGAGTGCGTCTTTTACCACTACAACATATGTACACTTGCAGAAACTTGAATCCCATCTCTCTTTGGAATTAGGGAATTGGGTTTGAATGTCTCAGCAATGAATGCAAAGTTTAGTTTAATATATCGCTTTTAATTTTCAGTAATCGAAGCAAGTTTTGCTATTCTATCAAAAGGTTTCGCCCTGAATGCTACTCTGTTTTTCTTTAACAAAATTGATTTGCTGAACTGATTATGGTGTTCATTTTTAAAATGTTTTCTTTGTACACATGATCAATTCAATTAGCGTTTTCTTAGCTTTAAAGTTTTCATTTAATGTGCAATTTAAGCGAAGTAATGACTTGAACAAAACTAATCAACCTGAGCTGAAGAACCAACGACAGTAATTCATCTCTTGCTCTATGTGTTGTAATGAAGACTAAGTGTTGCAATGAAGGCTATATGTGTTGTAATGAAGGCTATATGTGTTGTAATGAAGGCTATATGCGTTGTAATGAAGGCTATATGTGTTGTAATGAAGGCTATATTTGTTGTAATGAAGTGTGCATCCGCAGCTGAATAGTACGCATTCATTTCGGGGGGTTCGGTCTTGACCAAGTCTGATTTTACGATTCTACAAGCTTTAGTCTCTTTTTGTTTGTAATCAAACAGGCCAGTGCTATCCCACGGCAAGTTTTCATCTTTTGTTGTACTCGTACGTCATCAGGCCTGAGTTTGATATCATATATCAGACTTTAATGCCACAGTTTCTGTAACTAAGCGTGAGTTCAATTTTATATCACATAATATTCGTTTGAAAAACGGAAAATAGTGTCGCACATTGAACTTTCGTCCCTAAATTTGTGTTATCAAGTCGGAGTTTAATTTTTACTTTGGTCAAGCCTGAGTTAAATATTCTACAAAAACTTTGCATCTCTAGATGCCTTTGGGTAATAATAGTTATCATTCTATGTACCTAAAATTATGGCAATAAATTCCGACGGCCAACCTAGCGGTTGATATTACACAAACACTTACGTTTCTATAAATGCCAGTGATGATGTCTGAGTTTCATATTCCGTAGAACATTTCGTACCTTGGAATCGAGCCTAATTCTGTGTTTCTCGGTGAACTTTCATTCTTTCTACGACATGAGCAAGATGATTTGGCCTTGAACCAGGGCGTGCGGGTGTAACAAGTCCCAGACGCCCCTCCCCCCAATGAGGGCTAGGAGCTCGGCTGGGTTGTGCGGACACGGATCTTGCATCCTCTTCCTGCGTCTGCCTTGTCAGATTCTCTTTTCTGCATTATTTTAGGTCTGCTTACGCGCTTCTCTATTTAAAGTATCAGTAAATAAGTATTTAAATCCTAAATATTCGAGTATAAAAGTATAAAAAATAGGTGAATAATGTGAAAGTACAAAGCTAGCACAAACCGCTGAGCATTAAGTGTGAGCTACTTTAAATGTCTGACGCTGATGTAAATCCTGGTTTGATAAATTTTACCTGACTTAACTTCGCTTTGTAAGACTTGAGGCTTAGGATGTGCTTTAGCTTTCTTTCGAATCTAAAATTCATGAGACCACATATTCGTACTTCAATTTGATATATCTATCTTGGAGAAAATGAACCCGTACAATAAGGTATGGTTCCAGTGAGACGTTCAAAAATGACTTGTAATTAAACTAGTGATAACAAAAAGTTGTTTTACTTTCGTATGTAGGTAAGCTTTTTCTTTTGTCTCATTGCGAAAAGAATTAAAGTGCTCTAATTATGAAAGCCACGTGTTTAATTCTCTCCTGAGAATTCACGGATGGTACTAAGATGATATTTCATTTCAAGATTTTCGATTTCAATTTAAACTATGAAGAGACTCGTTCTTTGACTAGAAGTAGTCTACCAATTCTCAGCGTTAAAAAGTTGAGGAAAATTATTAATTGACTCAATTTCACCCAAAATCTCTCCAATTACTAGACTGTGATAAAGTCACTGTGTTGTTCGATGGCTAAATTGTATCCCAATTGTAGACTTTTGAAGTGGTTTAATAAATCGTGAAAACTACCGCATTGATGAACATTTCCTTGCTGCTTGAGCCCACCCAGCACGTGAGCGCCAGATCTGCCGGGAGGAGTTACGTTACAGTAATTCACTGATTTTTTCCGACCACCACCTAAAGGGCTTTTTTACTCCTGTGTTCTTTTTTATTCAGTTATCTGAATCGTTGAAGCCCAGTCATATATTAGCGATGGTTTTATTTTTCTGGCGTTGGCATATCATTTATTTGAACCTGAATGTTCGTAACAAAAAGCGTGGGACATTTTTGCTCGGGTAGTTTTTGCAAATGCTGGTTTTGTTTTCTTCCTCATGAACAAGGTCCGGTCGATGAGCTGTAATTTATTTTTGAGTTATTCTAATAATTTGTGGGTGAAATACTGCTGGGTTTACTCAAAGGAAAGTTCCGGTTAGCTTAATTTCTCCAGTGTATTCAATGTCTTACTGAAAATGAATAAATTCCCGGAAGAAGTTTCTAAATTATCCTTAAAGATATAACCTGGGAATTTAATATTTTAAGAAATATCTTATTGAGTATTACAGTGTTTACAGTAATTATTTTTTACTGAACAAACTAATTATTGGGCTGAAGAGGAAATTACGTAATCAAGATTACCATTCCGCACTGCTTGAGAATTTAATTCACGTTATAGGTTTGTTCTTTATCTCGATAATTCTGGAGTGCTCGCGCGACTATCTACGAAGAGAAAAGCGGATATTCAATTTTATTACGTCTTTGTTTTCCAAGTGATCTTCAAAGGAAAAGTGTCGGCAGAATTGACGACTTTAATTTGAGTTGCAACAGGAAACTAGACCCTGGGACTTTCCTACCAAAGTTTTATTGCAAATTGTTTTGTTCGGCAGCGCGCGTGAAAATCTATAGCAGGAAGACTTCTTTCCTGTTTTCTCGAGGTCTTAAGTGTAGCCGATACTCAATTCGGGATCAAAGTTGTCGACGCTTTCTCTGCTCAAGTGAAATACCTTAATGCAATTCAAAGAACGTGGTTCATTATTAAAAATATCGTTGAAACTTAGGCTTTCAGATTCTCTGATGATAAAGAGAAAAAATGGGTCTCTGGCTGACGTATTCTGTAGACTCAGTAGAGCAGAGGAAATGCACTAAGCATATGATTTCTACACCCACTATAATTTCTGGTGCATTGTGGCTCTGTACCTGACTTTTGATTTCCCCATTACTATAATTCGAGTAGCTGAGGTTAACTACGCAAACATGGTAATTTAGCAAAGAAACGCGCGTGAAGTAGTGATAATATTATTAGCTCCGTAGCTAGGTATTTGATGCATGTTATTAGCCAAGTAGCTATTCGGTGCATTGCATGTGATGTAGCAGATCCTGGCAATTGGTGGTTCTTTCGAGCTTTAGTTAGTTATATTGGACTTGAACTTGAGGTCTGGTTGCTTATCACTCGCTCTGCACCAGCCTCGGCAACTTTTTCTCTGTCTTCTTAAGTTTGTGTTGGCTAATTTTTTACCTCGTTGGCCGTCAGTGAGGAGGCGCGGAGTAGGCTTAGCTCATCGACTGGTTAGGAGTCTGGAGTCGGACTGATCCATCAAGTTTTTATACTGTCAAAGTAATCCTCTGTAACGCCGTGGTAAAGATGCACTCACTATTATTGTATGTGCCACGTTGTTCATGCATTGTGTACGTAAAAGTCGCTGCGTTTTCTGTTTGTTTCACTACCTTGTTTTCGGAACCTAAGGTTGACAGTGTGAACTTTAAATCGCTTCCATACGATTTTGCATAATAGTCTCCGCTCTGTTACTTTGTTTTTGTGTTGTTCCATGAAAAGTATTGTATCGAAACTTTCAAGATAAGTACTGTAAGTAATGTTCCATAGACAGTTAGTTTGATATTTTTGCTGATCTCGTTACATCCTTCATCTTTATCTTTTCAGGTATGTGTCATCCAGTCGTTTGATTGAGGTTACCTTCTTCACAAAATGGGTGAGTTTTTATCGCAGCTGAAATTGTTCCATCGTTTGAAAGTTCAAAAAACTATTTGCTTCAAGTTCGAAAGCGAAACTTATTAAAAAGGTAAAACTAATTCATCGTTGTTCATGTGTTTTAGTGTTGTATGCAGTTAGTTAAAATAAATAAAAAATTCTCTATTTGTACGTGGCCAAGATTATTATTGCACTAAAGAGTTGAAATAAATAAATAAAATTTTATTTGCACGTGGTCAGGATTATTATTGCGCTCAAGAGAACAAGAATGTTTTTACATGTGGTGTGGCGTGGCGTTGGCTATGCAGGTATCATTGCGTAATATTATAAATTTTTACACCTGATTAAAGTGTTACCTAATTCCACGCTTACTTTAAGTTATGAATGACAAAAAACATGGATGTGTTTATTCTATTTCGTTGGTGAAAATTGGTTAGAAACCTTTTTTTCAAGATGGAATTTAACATTGGAGAGAAATTAGCCATGTGGCGTTCTGAAATTTATCCTGTCTTGAAAATTTGTATTCATGCATGCTTGTGTGTGCTTTGTGAGAAATATATATTACTTTAGCTGTGTTATTGCGTTAATAATTGTATTTGAGGGTTCTTAAAAGCTTCTCTCGTGAGCCAAATTCTTCATTAAATTATCAGAAGTTACTGGTTGAGAAATAACTAACGGAAATAAAACTTATGAAACTAGCTATGCGACGTCGGAAAAATTATTTTCTATAATTTAAAGTTGTTTGTATATTGTCACATGTCCCGTCTCAAGGCCTGGGAAAGACAGTCTTACAATGTTTCAATAACTCGCTGCCCTTCCAAACTTGAATTTATCGCAATATTATTTTCAACAAAAACACGCTTATGGCGAAGGAATACCCATAATCAGTGCAAGATTTAAGAGTGGACCATAATCTAAGCTAAGAAAGCACGTACTTGAAAAATAGGCAGACATTCGTTTAGTATTACACTGAATCCACGAAAGAGAGTTTCTGTGTTGAATTTATTTTAACGAGAAATGTGCATTCATACTACAATCCAACTGGAGTTTGACCAGTACAACCGTACACTCTGTGTGTGAAACGTCTGCGTATATCCATGTAATGCGATAAACTTACTTTGTAGAGTGTTAACTGTGATACATCGCTTGTGTAGTCCGTACGTGCAATCTGTCATATAGTGTTTATATTACGCTTTCATGTCTCTACTCAAACATTGCTTTATACGAAGTACGATTATACGAAATGTGTGAGTACTGTAATCTACGTAATTCCCACCCAGTTCCCCAGAAAATTACCTTCAGGCTGCTTCGTCACGTCTCCTAAACCGCCCTACTTTTTTGGTGGAGTGACCGGCCGGGTGCCCGCTGAGGCGGCCGTTACGCGCCCTCGTTCCGCCTCCGGCCGTGCACTGGGCGGCCAGGCCAAGTTATCTGAAGTATCGCTCTTGTAACCCCTTCTTCGGCAAGGACGAATCAACTCATTTTTTTACCGAACTTGAATTTCTCAACTGAAGAACGACCAAACGCGTCAGAACCTCGACGTAAGAAAAAATAGCTTGAAACTCGTCCTTCCTTAGTCTCTCTCGGTATAACCCCACAGTTCCCGAAAGTAGTTATGCATAGACAGGAAATGAAAAAGTAATCGCAAAATTACCCGTTTCCGTCTGAAAACCTGACCAGAAAGGGGTTAAAGGACCCTAAAAATAATCAATGGGGATATTTCTATTCGCGATAAAAACTGCATTGCGCTACCTTATGTCTCAGGGTGCGCAGCTCGTGCGTAGTTTTAGAAACGCAGCTATGACGCTACGCTTGAAAGTTGGACGTGTTTATTTCTTTTATAAAATGTATCTGAGCTTTTTACTCCTTAATGAACTATCCCTAGGTACCTCGTGGCCGTGATTGTTGCATTCACACGATCACTGTCGGTTACACAGGCTGTGTGAATGCACCGACGGCCTTCTCGGGGTAATTCGTGATGGGGCTTCCAAAAGCTTTTCAAAATTGAAAGAAACCGTCTTTGCGATGTTGGTGATCACGAGTCAGAGCCGACCGTGCAGTACGAGTTGACTGAAACGATATACAACTGGAACGATACTGGAACGATAGCTACCAAGTCGGAAACCCAGTCATGGCATGAAGACTTGATGCTTAGTTCTTCTGTCAATTTAATGTCAATGAATTTTCATATTTTATTAGGTTCACGAGTATTTAAGTCCAGAAAAACACCATCGGCAACATTTTCATGTGAAATGTTACAAATTCATTGTTAGGTAGCTCTAATAAATTGTAATTTCCAATTCTGGAACTAAGAAGTAAGTTTTGATTCTTTGTCTTGCTTTAGTCATTTCATGAGCCGCATTATGGTCGTGCTGTGCACTCCAATGAACACGAATCGTGCCCGAGGAATTCTACTTTTAAAGAAAAATAAATTTCTGTACAGTCTCTGTCTTGAATTGTGGAGCATCTTGAACTTTTGTTGTTTCAACCTAAGTACGTTTGCTTGTAGGCATGCGAGATACTGACCACATTTTTAAAAATTCATTTCAAAATCAAATATTTCAAGTTTTCTTTGAGGCTCAATTTTCCTTTCCTTAGGTGATTATACTGATTTTTCATGTTTCGTCACCTGATATATACCTAGAAGAGTCGGCAAGCTTCAAATCTTCAAATCGTCGTAATTTTATGTCAAGAGACTTGTCACCAAATGACGAAATTTTTCACGACATAGTCTGGATCCTATGGTTGATGCTATGACGCCCGAACTGCGACGCAATTGCCACAGAGCTTGTACCTCACAATCACTCCTTAAATGTCACACCGTGACCTTCTCGATACCAGCACCCATTTACTTCTGTGTTTCTGCTGTAGCAATAAACTCTCAAGTCGGGCAGTACCCTAACGAACCTTCTTCCGCCCTCCTCTTCTCGCATCGTCGGGGCTTCTGCTCCGCCAAACTGAGTCGTCAACTCGTACGCGAATATCAACTCGCGCACCGGGTTGTAATTCCGCGCTGTTTAGTGTGGTACAGGATTTTCCATTAATATCAGTTACATCATTGCATCAAGTTTAACAGTTTTAACACATCAAGTTTGGTCATCTATTTCTTTATTTTTTATATTTTTCTCGAGTAGTACAGTGTGTTTTTAATGTTACCAATGTTAAATTCAGTTCCTACCAAAAAAACGTGGTTGTTATGCGAAGTACATCCTTGAAGTTAGATTTCTTATTTCCAGTGAAGTTATTTTCCTCTTATACACTTCATTGACATTTGCCAATCATGTCTGCTGGTTTAAAATCGCCTCTACGTATTTTTCCGTATTGCACAGATTAATAACTACTAACAAGTCGGTTGACCCACCTGAGAGAAAGTAAAAATTTCATTATTCCAAGTTCACGTATCAAATGGGATTTTGCGATGTATCTCAACGATCAGCTCACGCCTGTACGTAATTTTTTCTCTAAAATGAATGTAATAAATTGTTGGCGAAAAATTGTCAATTATTGTCTAAACTTTTGATGGATGCTTATGAAATAAGTATATTTTCCGTGATTATATTCTCACTATTTTCAGTGTTTTTTTTTTTCAGATAGAAACAATATCTTTGCGTCGGCACAACTTTCTGTTATGGCTATGCCGTTTGATGCACCAGAGTATACCAAGAGGAGCGAGTCAATTTTGTCACAACAGCGATAATTCTGTCACCAATATCATTCGGAATTTACCATTGACATATTGGATTAACACCGTCAAAGATGGTTGGTTAAAACGTATTTCCGTCACACTACTTCTACCATAAAAAGTAACCACTGGTGCAATCATGGAAATTGATGTACTTTCTCTTTAGTATGAGTATTAAATAAGATCTAAGAAGATAGCCGGACATTTGCTCGGGCTGTTGACACGGTTGGTTAGACATCACTCGGTCCTCTGCACGCTAAGCAGCGCTCGCTTCGGGGTGACACTGCTTGCGGTTCTGCGTTATTTCTTCCCTTTGTTTCAAATGACTAGCGATTGACGCTACAAATGCTCTCGCTTTTGAGCTCATTCTAATCGTGGAGTTGTGCAATTGTGCTGTCGCGTGGGTGTTGGTTTAAACATGAATGAGATCTCTGAATGTATTGCGTCTTTTAATTTGATTATAAGCAAAACACTGTCAACGAGTGTTACATTGCATGATTCTCTACAGCTTGCGTCGTAATTCAGGACACAGAATCTTCCTCAGGCCTTCAGTTCTGCAGCAGGAAAAACACAGGGTGCGTTGTAAAGTCCATTCTACTTAGGATTCTCCTTAGCCGTTATTTCTGGAACACGACCTTACTGTGAGTTTAACTCAAATGTTTATCAGGTGAATAATGTTTTTTTTCTCGTTTCCTAGTCATTGATATTACGATGTGCATTCTACTGATGCGAGAACTGCAACGTACATAAATTCATTCGCTCTCTTTCGTTCAGGGAATTGGGAATAACTCGGAAATAGAGTACAAGTATGATTTTGCATTTGTGCGGTTCGTTCAATTCTATGTATAGGTCGAAAAATTCACCAGTCCTTACCTTCGAAAGCGTAGGTTCTAGCTATTTTTACTGTAGACACCGGCGTTCAGTTGACAAGTTCTTCTGTCTATCGTCACTAAATGATAATTCTTTTTACAACAGTGCTGTAGGGCTGTTCGTTGAATGGTGCTTGGGTAGAGATGCTAAGGTAAGTGTCGCAAGCTTTTACTTTTGCCTGCATGATCTACAAAGCTGGTGGGGAGCGTCTCTACGAAAGTGAACGTCTGTGAGGGCTCCCTTTCCCGTGTGGGTGGTGTACGGCTCAGTCATTGTTTTTTGGGGAAAACAGGAAGTTTGATTCAGGTTCTGGTTGTTCGTGTCGTAGGTGGAGCCGTTTGAGTAAAGTACCATCTGAATTCGTGTACAATCACCTCAACAATTTTCTGAATGTGCAATGTTGATACTCTAATGTTGAGTAACGTTCTCCAGTATGCCATACAGAATGGCGGGCTACCAAGTTCATCTGATACAATGCTGGCGTCAGAGTCTAGGTCGTATTGGAACTAACCCAAGTAGATTCTTATTTTCTATCTCCTAATGTTTTTTGATAATATTGATCGTTTTAGTGCCAGGCGTCTTGCACAAGTTCTATTTATAGCACATTGTTCTTTATTTAAGATTGAAGTTTTCAGTTGGCCTAAGTTCAGATCACCGCTTTGCCTCTCCCACGACTTACGGTAGTGCTGCAGGTAGACGAGGTCGTAACTTGGATAGGCAGCCCATACATAAACTTCAGGACATAAACGTTACCCGCAACTTTAAGATGCATCACACCTATATGGAATGGAAGGACTCGTACGCGTAACTATATAAGAGATGCTACACAAGCTGAGCGAACTCGTACGCGTAACTAGGAGATGCATCACAAGCCGAGCGGACTCGTACGCGTAACTAGGAGATGCATCACACGCAGAGCGGACTCGTACGCGTAACTGGGAGATGCATCACACCCTTATGATGCAGGCACACTCGTACTTTCTTTGCGTGTTTGTTGCTGCTGCTGCTCCTGAGGCAGGGGCCACGCAAGGGTTTCTTCCAAAGGGAAAGTGATGGCACAGCTCGTGCGCCTGCGTAAGGCACCGACCACCAATCCGTTCAGGACTCTACGCTGAAGCAGCGGATCTCGGTTTCGTAATCGATATTTTTACGCTCGTCTGTTGTAATGACTCTGAATTTTGAATACATTTTTGCTAGTACTTTAGTATTTTAAGCATTGACGAGCTCTGCTTTTTCTCGTGTCAGAATACCTTTAGTGATTTCAAAGTTTCATTTTGACTTACTCGGAGGCAATAAAAGCAGAAGCAAAAGTCTGGGCTGTTTAATTGGTATGATTAACGTACATTTCGCTCAGAGTAATAAAATATAAGAAAATAAGTTTCAAATGAATAAAATATCTTGTGGTCTGAGTTGTGAATGCCATCCCTGCTCATATGGAGAGAAACGTGCAGTCTCTTTCGTGTGGAACAAGGGCTGTGAGGAACGCGGTCGGCTCGTGTGGCGCGGTGTTGCAAGGTGTCTTGAAGGAGGCCAAGCGGGTCTATGTCCGCCTTTAGTGCAAGTCATGTAGCTATGATACCTCGTCAGGTAGAAGCTATTAGCTCCGGTCCTGTAACTTTTGAAAGATCTGCTCTTGCAATTTAATTGTGATGGCAGCGACGCCATTTAAAAGCGCTCGAGCCCATGCGTTGAACTCTACGTGCTCTGCATTATGTTTGCATTACTGTGCCTTGTTTGTATGGAACACCTGCGACAGTGTCACACATAATGTCATTTAGTCTGGCGGAGGTGTGGACGCTCCTTTGTATTCTTCAACACGAAATTGAGGAGTTGTATGTTTTCCTACGCTATGGATGCTCAAGCCTGCATGGTCTTTCTTTCATAAGCCCTGATGTAATCTAAGGCAGCTAATTTTGATAAAATGAAGATAAAAGACTACAGCGTTTGAATTTTATTGAGCCTTATGCAAGTTTTAAAGCTGCTTGAAACTTTTACCCCTTCGAGCCCCACTATAGGACACCTCAGTCTCGGCTTAATTTTTGTTCAGTGTTGTTATATGATACATTAACATTATTCCTTAGGTAGAGAATTGTGGGGACTCTTTTGTGACCCAGGCGAGGGTATGCTAGACGTCTGACACCACGTTAACTGAACAAACTGAAGAAATGATAAATGTAACTTTCATACTCTCAAAGGTGCAACTAACATACTAGGTTACGAATTAATTTGCGCAAGTATTCATTTGTTATTAAGGAGTCACGAAATTAACACCTGACACTGCTACCTACGCCTACCTTTTGATTAAGTCTACATATATCAGCTTTTGGCTTTCTACAGATAATACTATGTTCAATTTTGAAGTATTAATATTTAGTTTATAAATTTGATTAAAAAGATTTCATGCATATTTGAATCTTTGCAAAGGCAGCAAATTTGCAATGCTGCTACTTCTTTCAACACAGTATGCCTACGTGTTTCCAATTCAAGTTCTGGCTTCGGGGATCAAAGATTTCCCAAGTTTCGAAATGACTTTGGACTTGAAAATATTAGCTAGAAATATTTTATGTGCCTTACGTGGGAATTCTCTAGAGGAAATTCTCATGCTTTTACTTCACGGAGATATATTTTCATGGCTTTTCTGCATTCGTTTCAGACGTCTCGAGAACAGCTTCTTGTTAAACTGAGCGTAAGTTTGTGAGAACTGCATCGCTTTTAGTCCTCGAAGTTCACGTGTAAACTAATGACAACTAAAGTAATTCACGTGTCATCCCTGCCTCTCGCACATGAACTTTTAGATTCTTTATTTACGCTCAGCCACGTCCCAACATGCAGTTTCCACGACACCACGGAAGTTTCGTGCGTTTCAAAGCCTGCTCCGTAAAGCTCATCACGTGCGTTAGCATCGTACACATACAGCACACGACACCTGCATGACTCATTTTTGTTACCGGGTTGCCCAAAGGTGCAGTTAATGACTCAGGCATGCGTAGCGATCGATGCAAGTGTCGTAGACACACTGCACAGGTGTTGCTGCTTGGAGCCGGGCTAAGGAACCGCTGTCCAGAAACTTGCTCTAACATCTGTTATCTCTACAGAATGCTCTACGTATTACGTAGTGTATTCTGGCATCTTGAGTTGTAGGACGAGTTGTTTAGTTCGTACGGATGAATATTTCGTATTGCTGAGAAAAATCCAATCATGTCTGAAGAAAATTTTCTGATATGATTTTTGTCTCATTCATATCGAAGCCATAGTAGTCTAGTGTTTATTAAAAATGGTAACTTTTTATGTACTGAGTTTTTCATATCTTTTTCTTTTTCAAAAGCAGGCTTTGCTGGTCTGGCAAGTAAGGAAAATTACGCCCCATTTTCTAAAAATTTCTTTGAGCCTAATTATCCAGATGGTGGTGAGAGAAGGTTTATTTTCTCTCTAGTGGGTTGTCTACATAGCTTCAATTAGCATAAGGGCCGCCATGGGTGCAAAAAGAGAATACAACCAACGTCAACTAGCGTGAGAAGATCAGGTCTGGTGAACATCCGAGCGTCTGACGCGTCGCTGAGGTGGTGCATATGTGTCTGACTCAAAGTGGGGTGCATTTCTGTTCAAGTTCGAGGGTTAACGTTTACTTCTGGTTAGCACGAGCTTAGGCAAGAATGAACCTACCTAACTATGGTTGGCCAAAAATGTTATACATCTGAACCGCTTTAGAGCGCGGCGATTTTTCAGTCATCTTGTTTCGCCTGGGAGATTTTCTGCAGCGATTCGTTGCGCTCGAAAAAGCTTACAAAGTCAAGTAGATTTTTCATTTTTGTAAAATCACACCAGTCTCCACAAGTTATTTTTTATTATGCAGAATTCTAAAATTTTAATTTATGTATGGATTTTTTGGTTACATGCGACACTTCGTACGAAAATCTAAGGGAAGAAATCTTTTATTATATTAAGGTATACATTTCTTTGTCATTTATATGAATATCATTTCATTTCTAAAATTTTTTAGCTCATTTATCTTGTTGGAGCGTAAAAGTGAGAGTTCACAGAAAAAATACGACTGCCGTTCTTTATAACATCCTGGTCTGACGTGCGTTGCGCGTGACGTCACTTCAATGGAGGCACCACGTGCAGGCTGCACACTTGCGCCTTGTTCAGCGGAGTTCTTAAATTAATCGATTATATCAAGTCACATGGACGAGGGTTGTGTTGATTTTTGCTTGGTGATTGGGAAATTGTCACACTGGAAAACTTCATTTCACATGTAATGTCTCTTGGATATGAATGGACTGGTTGTCCTCGGGACTGTGCACAACTCAGTCAAAGTTGTCGAGACGATCAAAAACTTGTACGCAAGCGGATGAAAGTGGGCGTTATAAGCTTTTGAAACAAGGTCTTTCTTGTTGTTGCAAATCTATCTCACAATTTATGTTGATAATATTGAACTAAATGCGTCTCTGAGAGAGACATGTTTTTTAAATGTCATCATTATCTGCAAATTCTAGACTATCGCAGAGTTCATGAAGTGCTCAGAAGCTTTGGTAGTAGTACGAGCATTGGAAGTTTTCCAATAGCATCCATGTCGACATTTCATTGATCCTGAAATAAGAGGAATATCCTCTGTTAGTTATTCTAATTTTGTCTTCGAATTGCCTCATATTTTAACATCGGGTAAAATAAGGTATATATCTCACTAATATTCATTAGTATCTTTTATAAAAACACTGTAGTTTGATTGAAGGATTGTCTCTGTAAAGACCCTATTCTACATGATTGCTTCTTCGTCTACCGACCTGGAAATTTCACTTTCCATGAATACCACTCAGTTTCATCATACTTCCGCGCTTCCACACTTGGCCTAAAATTGGGAATAATCTAAGGTCAAATCGCTCTAGTATTTGATTTCTCGTGTTAAAGTAAAAATTCTTTCTAAATGAATTTCAATCCTTGCTTGGTATAGGACTGCTTACTTCAAATAGTACTCATTGTCTAAATTGCTGTCGATGGAAATCTTTCAAAAGTTCAACGTATTGAATCCGGGAAATTCTATTCTTTCAGAGGAATCACTAACCACTTCTGCTGTATTGATTGCACTCAACCTTGCTGTTACTTCTCTTCATGCTAAAATGTGTTTAATTATTCTGAAACCAATGAAATTTATAATCCACTGCTGGGGTTTAAATTACTAATTACTAAAATTTGTCCTCTATTCGAATTTTCAATGCCTTACGAGGACGTTGAATTATTAGCCGAATTTTTTATTTATTCGTGAAATATCAGGTTTGCTGTATATATAACATGAAACTCAAACGTATCTATTGCCCGCTGAACTTAGAATTCCTAATCAGGTCTGTTATTCTTTTCTTCTCCGTTGCATGACTCACGGTATAGAATCTAATTCTTGGGTATAATTTTTTGCGTTAATTTTCATTGCACTGTGCCATTAGAGCTCCGGGTTTTGCTGTACGTATTCAGCGAGCAGAAGCAGCGAGTGTAACATAACAGCTGGTGCTGTTGAACGCTGTTATATCTAAGCGTGATATTATACTTGTAATTGAATATCAAGTTTATGGTATTGTATTTTGCTTGTAAATTGAAAAATTTGTTAGATCTCAATCTACCTGCTAAGGAGCTTGCTTTTCATGCAATTGCGTCTGTTTGATCCGGCTTGAAGTCCTTCAAGGGAGCATGCTTGACGCCTCCATCAGCTGTCAAGCGCTTGACAGAAATGAAAATATTTTAATGGTGCTGACGTTGACATGTCAATTGTAAGCAAGAAGTGCTCGAACATGATCACGCCTTTGCACGTGTTAAATCCGTGCTGATCGAACTTGAGATATTTGGCAGGTGTGCTCCCTGAACCGTCCTGCCGGTGTCCGCCTCACACTGAGATCACCGTCAATCCGCCGCCACGAGCTCTAAAACTTGAGATGAGTCTGCAAGAATGAGAACACACAATGCACGAATTAAACCTTGTGATTGCCAGCCTGTGGCGGTGGATATAATGGAAGACACTCCCAATGTTTTTTTTTTGGAGGATGATGTTTGCAAATAAGAGGTCTACGTTGCAACGGCTGAGACGGATTTTTTTTCTGAACAAGATTGGTTTCATATCTATCAAATCTTACTATCCTGCTTCTCAAATGAAATTTTATCTTACTTGTTTTACAACAATCTCGTTCCATAAAATTTTATAAAACAGGTTATATTAGTTTCTTTGCATATTGGATAACAGATTCCTCACCCAAAAACTTTTAACACGATCAAGTCGGTTCTAGGTATTTGTACTACAGGACTAGGACTATACCAGCGTTATTAAAAGCCTTAATTATTAAACATTTTCGGCTATGGATTCCTATTTTACCCAAATTGTTATTCTAGATGTGTACGTTGCCCAACTTGGAGTTAATTGAAACTCTCAAAACTGTTTGGTGTCGCTACTAAGTTGAAATTTTCATCCAATTGAACTTATCAGGTATTGCACTCAATAAATAAAGTTGGTGAATGTCCATAACTGAGTTGTTGAATCTAGTGACGGTAGAATTATTAAGTAATATCTCTCTTAACCTTCCGTGGCTAAGAAAAGATCTTTGAGATGCTTCTATCTATTCCACCCTCATGTAGACATTCGCACGCCTTCTTAATGTGCTGCCTCCGACGTCGCTGAAGTCGTTCACTTACCGCTCAGAATGTCATAGAGGAGCCCGAAATGGCAGACGTTATGAGGCCGTCGGTGAGTGACCGACCACCTTAGACGAGGCGTGTCCATCACGCCGCTTCCAGGGCAACTCGACTTCCGAGTTCAAGGTTTCATGCCTGCATGGATTCGCACTGCCTGGGTTTCATCCGTACAAGGCGGTTTGGTGCGTCGTGAAGTTCAAACGTTAGCGTGTGCTGTTGAGGTAAAGTGGATTCCTCCATTCATAGTGTAACGACTTACTGCCACGTGAAAGAGGATCAGGAACGAGATCAGACATGCAGCTGCTAAGATAATTCTAGACGCTGACCATCTTTGAAACAATTGAGAAGTGCGGCTCGTTATTCTATCACAGTCAAGAAAAAGACTTCCTGCTAACGCGCACGTTTGTTTCAAATGTTGGTGCGTACGTGATATACTTTTCTAAGCTTCCTCCATCTGTTATATCATTGTTCTTGAGGCTTGAATAGAAAATGTCAAGAAGCAAGTTTTCGTGAAATCGAGAAGTTTTCGACGCAATTTTGAATGTGAGTGCGGCAGTTTTAGGAAGCATAATTTCAGGTTTCCAACTCACCTATGCGGCACGTTTCCGCTAATGGCTGACCAGATCTGACAAGCTTTGTTCTCATTCTGCAGTTGTCGATGGAAGCCAACGTAGAAAAGAAAAAAATTCAAAGATAATGGTTAGCCTACTTGCAACTATACGACAGGAGAAAAAAACATTAATTTCGCAATTCAAGTTTTTTTGAATGGAAGGAATACGGAAAGTGATAAAACATTGAAACGTCGTGAAAACTTGAGGTACATAGACCAAATGACGCAGCGGCCCCAATCTATTTTCGATTGATTCAAGTTTCCTAAACGCCCACCAGTAACTGTGTTGGGAAAAATATCTAAATATGATTTTCTTTCTCTTTTTCATTATTGTCATTTTGCTCTCGACCGAGTTAGTCCATGGAATTTCAAATCTTGCTTTAATTGAGCTGACTTGTCGTACGACGGTACCATCCAGCTTAAACAAAATAGTCATGCATTCACTTAGGTGCTCGAAGCGGACTGCAGATCGCGCTCCGTGAGGTCGTGCGGACCGGAAGACGACGGCTACTGCTGGCGTTAAGAAAAGTTTTGAGGCCAACGTACAGGATTGTGTCGGTGGTCCTTTTTTGCACCTTTACAGCTTTAAAAAATGTATAACATTATTTTGGAAATTTGGAAACTTTTTATCAGGCGCACAATTCCGGTGTATCAGACCAACGGTGTTCTGTTGTTTCAAATATTCAATCAGATTAGTTGAATTTCACTGTCTCACCACTTTAAAAAACACGTTGGTAAAAATTCTACATAGTTCTGCACTAAACATCAGTGTAACTTTTCAGTTTGTTGACTAGTGTAAGAATCTGAAAATTTTAATACGAATACGTTTGGTTTTTTGTAGGGAATAAGTTTTAAAAGCATTTTACGGTACGATGATTCTTGGGGATACATTAGTGTTTCACTTTAAGATGCGTGCTAATGTGTGGCAGGGAACTTTTATTTGTCGGTCACACTAATCGTGCAAGCTGTGCTCCTCCCGTTCACTTTCTTATCCAAACATAGCCGGTAACGATGATGTGCGTTTCAACTGCTATGACATCACCCAGCTCGTCGCCCATCTCGTGGAGTGATAAAACTGTACCCTGCGGGCCGAGCGGCGCTCACGCGTGAGGAAGAGCAGCGAAAGCATAACGTCTGTCATGGTCCAGCTTGGCTGTAGCGTGCATAACAAAAGCTAGACTGCGTTGCTGGATGGTGTCCCGTCACGCTGGTCGTGAGAGAATTGCAAGAATTGTTCGATTGTAACCTGCGGGCTGCATGATGCGTGAGGGCCGCGCTTACGTGAGTGGCTCTCTTTCGCTTATCAGAAAAATGTGCAACCATGGCCGATGAACATAATATCATTTCAAGCATTATCCTTGATGACTTCGCTTTGGGTGATCTCGAAACACACGTTTTCCTCTACCCTACGTTAATGAGGTCCATGCACAAGGATTGAGACTATTTTTTAATTTTTACGCTTAGCGTTTTAGGTTTTGCGAATCTGGGAATTTGACTATCACTTTTGCTGGGTGTTTTGCGTTTCTTTTTACTGGACAGTGGCTGCGAGTTCGAAGAATTCGCTCAGGGCTACTGCGGTAGAGACTCCACGTCTGCTCGGTCTCCATAATAATCCCCTGCGGCGACTTGGGGTGCAGTTGCTGAAGATGCACGCAACCCCTCTTGCATAGCAAGCCTCTCTGTTACCGAGCTATTATCCGAAACCCAGAAGCTGTACGCATGTGAACCTTTACTAACTATGCTAAGCAGTGTGATGTCACTTTGCGGTTACCTTAGCTCACAGGGAATTACTTCGCTCTGGCTTTCTTAGTGCTTAACACGAGATAGATTGAAGTTGTTACGTATGAGAATTCTAGATTGAGCCAAGGTCTCGCCGGACGTAATCAGACTAGGAACGTTGGGGCTGATGCCTTTTATTCGGCGATTGGTTCTCACGATTAGTTATTATTAAGATGCAATCTTCAGGTCTACGATTGATGATATATGATATTACGCTGTCCAATTTCGTGACCAAGGAGTAAGCTTCAAGGGTCATGCACCTCTGCACTGCCCCTTGAAAGAGTAGCATTACCAAGCATTTGTGTAGGTTCGTTGAGGTTAGCTCCTGCGTGATCTTCGACCCTGTCGAGTTGTACGATGCCCTCTTCACTGATGGCCCCGCAGCTGTAAGTAGTGTAAGGCTGCACTGCCGGAGACTTCCTGCCTGCATGCGTGTTTCAGCGTGAAGATTTTGTTGTCACGCTTCTGTCATGCCTCATCACTGT
>VOMN01082222.1:0-10734 GCA_014899125.1 Orchestia grillus | reverse complement strand
AAAATCGATTCGTAAAAGAAAAAGTAAAAATCAAAAGTCCTCCCGATAACACGTAAGGACCCATTTCACTTTGACTGCACCACAATTTGTTCGCATTTCCACAGAAATCCCTGCCGGCTCAGAGAGTCATTCTGGTGTTGCTGGTGCTCCGTTCCGTCAACTCAGACCCGGAGTGCACCCCATGTCCGGATCCAGACCTCATCAAGCCGTCCTGCATCTGCACCAGTGTCGAGTACCACCCCTGCAACGCCATTTCTGTCACCAGCGGCACCTTGCCCACCTGCATCAGTACTCTGGTACAGCTCACCCCCGGGGGGTACTACGTCCTGCTTAGTGTCGACTTCGCTGAAAGTGTCAACTTGACTGAGAACTTCCTGCAAGGCTTGCTGTTCGAGGAAGTTTTGATAGACAACACTCGAGTGTTGGGTGTCGATGAACAGTTTCTCGGGGCTTCTCGAAATGTCACTCAAGTCTTGCAGTTCGGGTTTTGCCAGCTGAGCCAACTGCCCATGATAGATGGACCAAATTTGACATATCTCACCATCAAAGAAGAGTCAGGAATTGCGTCGAATGTTACTCTCTCATCTGCGCAGTTCGACATGCTGCCGCAGCTTCAGGTGAGAAATGTTTTTGGATGGTCATATCTGGGCCTTTCTAGACTTTGTCTTGAACAAGCGACGTTTGATAAAGCTCTTTTTACCACTCGGTTTAACAAAATGATAAACTTGGATCACGTCAGGTCAAAAATGATCACTGTCGCAAAAGGGTTCCCTGCCTCAAATGATGTTCATTCTGCTGTCGACCTTCCTTGACACCGTAAATTTTTTTAACTCCGGACACATACGCAACGTTTGAAGTATTTCTTTGTAAATTTATGCACAAAAAGCTGCGTTAATTACTGTGCAGATGCTGCGACTCTACCTGGACAAGGCTACCGTGGCTGTTGCCTACCACGCGTTCTACGGCCTGGACCACATCAGAAAGATCGAGTTCGTGAACTGTCACGCGGTGCTTCAATTTGGGTCAATGAGCTTCAATTCTAAGTACCTGGAGTGGGTTAAGTTCACGAGCACCCAAACTTTACGTTACGAGGAGAAAAAATGCGATGCCAATTACGCCAAGGACTTCGAGTGCGACGATAGTGATGAACTTGGCCTGGAGGTCGCACCTCAGGAAGCCGCGTCTGTGAAGGCCTCCGCCTTTTCCGCCACCGCCGGCTCGCTGAATGGTAAGTCTAACACCGTGCTGTGTTGTCTCAAACGTAGCTTACACTAGGCTTCATGTCGTGTTTAAATCCAGGTAATACCGAATCATATGTAGTCATAAACTAAGTGCAATACTAATATGAGCTAACTGCTAAGCCTACAGTCGGGCTTGGTTAACTTAGCTTTTGATAATTATACATAATTACTCTACATTTAGAGTGCCTCCCACTTCCCCTGTTATCGAGCTATAATTTGCTGCGGTAGAATTTCGCTAGAGTTACTTGATTCCCGACTAACTTGTTCGTTGGGCCTACGATGAATTTATAAAGTGATTGATAAAAATACCTGGGTGGGCAAAATTATAGAGAATCGTAAATGCCCCTGCAAAAAAGTTAGTCTAGGTTCCAGCATGGTGTTGAACACGCTGCCTATGTTACTGAATTTATTATATGAACAGACTTACGATGCTACCGCTTTACAGATTTATGTGTTACGCATATCACTGATGATTCATTAATGGATATTTCAGGAGAATCATCCCCCTGATCTTCAACCAAAACATTTTCCCTGTGTTTGGTATTATGCTCGATTTTATACTTTAATTCTTCAATAATGCCTTATTTCTCGGGTTATAAATAAGACAATCCATTTGATTTGTGAGGCTCTCCAAGTCATGACGGTCTCCAGAAAAATTAATTTGTCCACCCCCGACAATAAAGCTGTTGTCGCTGCAGAGGTGCTGGCCTCTTCTTATTCATTCGCTCTTGTGATGTACTTTAAATGGTCAATGATTAAGTTTTTTCTTTAGCGCAGCCTTATGCAGAGAAGAGAAGAAAAAGGTATAATTATTGTATTATATTCGTTCTGTCAAGTCTAGAGAAGCTGTACTGTCAAGTCAGAAGGAGTTGTTGTACTGTCAAGTCAAAAGGAGTTGTCGTATTGTCAAGTCAGAAGGAGTTGTTGTGCTGCCAAGTCAGAAGGAGTTGTTGTACTGTCAAGTCAGAAGGAGTTGTTGTACTGTCAAGTCAAAAGGAGTTGTCGTATTGTCAAGTCAAAAGGAGTTGTTGTATTGTCAAGTCAGAAGGAGTTGTTGTGCTGTCAAGTCAGAAGGAGTTGTTGTACTGTCAAGTCAGAATGAGTTGTCGTACTGTCAAATTAGAATGAGTTGTCGTACTGTCAAGTCAGAAGGAGTTGTCGTACTGTCAAGTCAGAAGGATTTGTTGTACTGTCAAGTCAGCAGGAGTTGTACTGTCAAATCCAGAGCAAATGCTACAATTCGTGAGCTGTTATTTCCATCGCGGTTAACAAAATCCCTCTTATAAAATGAATAAAAAATAAATTTTATAAATATATGGAGAGTAGATATCTACAAATATGGCTAATGGAGGGAATTCTTCGTTGGCCATAAAATAACTGAACGCATACGAGTAATCAGCCTCAATTGTCGGCCGCCATATAAGGGCGATCCATTGAATGGAGGGGCCATATTTATGGTCATGAGTATAGAAGCTTTATTTTCTTTGTGGTAGTGGGGAGGCAACAGCTGTGACGCCTGGTTGGAGGGGCCAATGCTGCGGCGCCTCAGCGCCTCTGAGAGCTGCGATGGCGGCGGCACAGAATTAACACACCGAGATCTAATGCGAAACAAACGAGCGTCACAAAGCAATCGTCCGGCGGAGCCACTGCGGTAATTTTACATGGTTGTCGGATCTTGCCAGAAAACTGTTGGGTCTTGCAACTAGATTGGTGGATCATGCTTCGAAATCAGTAGATCATGCTACAAAATTGGTGGATCATGCTACAAGATTGGTGGATCATGCTACAAGATTGGTGGGTCTTGCTACAAGATCGGCAGATCTTGCAACTAGATTGGTGGATCATGCTACAAGATTGGCTGGTCTTGCTACAAGATCGGCGGGTCTTGCTACAAGATTGGCGGGTCTTGCTACAAGATTGGCGGGTCTTGCTACAGGATTTGCGGGTCTTGCTACAAGATTAGTGGATCATGCTACAAGATTTTTGGTGGATCATGCTACAAGATTGGCGGGTCTTGCTACAAGATTGGCGGATCATGCTACAAGATTGGCGGATCATGCTAGAAGATTGGCGGATCTTGCTACAAGATTGGCGGGTCTTGCTACAAGATTTGCGGGTCTTGCTACAAGATTGGCGGGTCTTGCTACAAGATTGGTGTTACCTGACTTTTCGCAATCACATGGCAACTCAACTGGAGCACATAGCTGAGGAGTGCCATTATGGCTCCAAAATAATCTCGAAATGAAAGCATGTCCTTTTTGTCGTGCTTCACTGAAGGGGACCCTAGCCGATTGAGAACAAGAGAGTTAGTTTCATATCAAAATAAGCGTAGATTTTCTCATATTTTCGAGAACAATATCAAAATTTTGCCATACGCGGTGAAAATTACAAATTTATTAGCGACGATAAGAGATTCATAATCAAATTGTTTCAAGTTTTACCCCACCCATATTTTCTTCTTCAGATGTTCAGCCCTAAGTCTGCACTCTGTTTCATCTCATGAATTAATCCACGTATGGGGATGTGACCTGCTTGTTCAGTTGATCACAAGTTCACAAGGAGTTAACAGTTAACAAGCTTTTCCGTTTTTCGTTCAGCGATAGACTCCAAACCTAGATCACCAGGCTGTCAAAGCGCTCAATTCTTACTAACAGCAAGAATATCCTGCATCCACGAGCATAGCAACATTAATTTCAACTAGCAAAGCCCGACTGACGTGTCTCATGAAACCTTCTCATTCAGGGTTTCCTAGAGGCTCATCTCTGATCATATCGACGTACAGCGGCCGCTGGTTACCAGAGGTCTTCTTCAATATTCTGAGTCTGGGGGCCAGCATCAGCGTCACAGGTAAGTATCGATATTTCAGGATTTTGACCTTATTAAAGCACCCAATAATCTGCTTTCCGCCGTTATTTCTTGGTCTAGTTAGTCGTTTAGGTGGCACCTGCCCTCCTGATCTCGCGGGAGGTGCGTTGTTAGCGACCAGTTTGTGGCACTGCTACTCGCTACAAAAACGTGCTGTGTTGTTACTGACCAGTCGTGGCACTGCTACTCGCTACAAAAACGTGCTGTGTTGTTACTGACCAGTCGTGGCACTGCTACTCGCTACAAAAACGTGCTGTGTTGTTACTGACCAGTCGTGGCACTGCTACTCGCTACAAAAACGTGCTGTGTTGTTACTGACCAGTCGTGGCACTGCTACTCGCTACAAAAACGTGCTGTGTTGTTACTGACCAGTCATAGCACTGCTACACGCTACACAGACGTGCTGTGTTGTTACTGACCAGTCATAGCACTGCTACACGCTACACAGACGTGCTGTGTTAGCGACCATCTGTAGTACTGCTACACGCTACACAGATGTGCTATGTTAGCGACCAGCTGTAGCACCGCTACACGCTACACAGACGTCCTGTGTTAGCGACCATCTGTAGTACTGCTACACGCTACACAGACGTCCTGTGTTAGCGACCAGCTGTAGCACTGCTACAAGCTATACAGAAGTAAACTAGTTGTGTCTCTACTACAGGTTTCACGCATCTGTGTCAAAAACCACATAGGATGATCAACAATCGCCTGAGAACTGAATGTTGATTTTCTCATTGAGAGAATTTAAAGCAAACTGAATCATTTTCGTTAGCGGAATAGAGGACAAGCAAGTGACGCAAGTGAATAACTCCATGAAGTCCCCTGGGGATGGCAATGTGCACACGGACGAATTTATGATGAGGTAAAAGAATAGTTAACTCTATCGGGAAAATTGTCGCCAATGCATTCTGAGCGTATGAAATTCTTTTGCGCTCTCCTGTACATTTGCTGGTGAAGAAGGAGGATACAGCTAGGCTGTATGTACTCGGGCTGATTTACGGGGAAAAAATATGTTAGCTACATACGTGCATTTTAAAGCACAAGAGAGTATATTAATGCATTTCTGAATACTTACGTACATTTTGTTCATACAGAAGAAATACGTTTGTATTTTCAGGCATATTGATGCATATTTGAAAGCACAGTGGAGATATATACATTCATCTACGTACAGTTTAGTACATTAAGAAGAACAGGAAATTACATTCTTACTACAATATATACATATATTACGCACGTTTTGACACATTCTGTATACATTTAGGCATCATTACAGTCGTAAGAGGTTCATTCATCAGTGCATAGTAATTTACATCTAGATGTACAGAAGGCATATACGGTTTAGTGAAACAAGTATTTAAGTATTTGGACAATTCACAAATTTATTTAATAGTAGTTTTAGAAAAAAATATACGTTGAAATTCACATAACAGGCTAAAATATACATTGATACACGTCACTGAGGATCGAAAATATGATATTTCTTAACGGAGAAATATTACAATATATTTTAAACTTCAATGCATTCTAGACCTCAATACATTTTTAGCCTCAATACATTTTAGATTTCAATCTATTTTAACCTCAATACATTTGACCTCATCACATTTTAGTCCTCAATACACTTGCCGTTATTAAATTTTAGACCTCAATACATCTGACCTCATTACATTTTAGACCTCAATACATTTTAGACCATAATATATTTTTAGACCTCAATACATTTTCTGCCACAGAGCCTCACTATTGCTGCGAGGACCTCCGCTGGGTCCGCTACAGCGACTTCGTCAGGCGGTTCCACATCTCCTGCAGAGGCCCCAACGGCACCGCCCTCAGCCTCGGGGAGTTCGACCTCGACGCCGCCGAGTGTGGCTCTGAGAGGAGCTGATCGTCTCCTTGTTACGCCGGTGTTTACGTACTGTCCTTGTTACCCCAGTGTTGACCCACTGTTCTTGTTACCCCAGTGTTGACCCACTGTCCTTGTTACCCCAGTGTTGACCCACTGTCCTTGTTACCCCAGTGTTGACCCACTGTTCTTATTACTCCAGTGTTGACCCACTGTCCTTGTTACCCCAGTGTTGGCCCACTGTCCTTGTTACCCCAGTGTTGACCCGCTGTTCTTATTACCCCAGTGTTGACCCACTGTTCTTATTACCCCAGTGTTGACCCACTGTTCTTATTACTCCAGTGTTTACCCACTGTACCTTTTACCTTCGCATTACTCCACTAATGACTCGTAATTTACACATTTTCCTTAATATCCTTTTTTATCTCATTATTTGATCGTTACTTGCCCATTTTCCTTATTGCCCTGCATTTCCTCATTATTCCTCGTTATTTACCCACCTTCTTCATTACCACATTACAGCCGTGTCATTCACTCATTACCCAAATCACCAAGCTTCTTTATTACCTCATTATTAAACTATAATCCCTATTATCTTTAGATACTGCACAATAATCTTCTCACTAGTACCATTGCTCCCAACACACATTACTTCCCTGGAAATACCTCTGTACATGGTCCCCATTTCCCCATTATCTCATCATGGACCCATTTTTATCCCATTACTTCATTCACTCGATCTTTAATGAATCAAAACATCACATTTTCCACCATTACTCCCATTTCTCAATTATTTCCTCATAAACAAACTATTACCACACTACCACCATTATTTGTGCACTACTTGTTCTTTATTTCCTCATTGACTCTCAACATCCAGTTATTACTATTACTCCTGTTTCCTTATTATTTTCTTTTCGCCCTCCCATACCCTATTACCGTCATTACTCTCATTTCTCTATAATTTCCTCAGCGAATCACTATAACCTTTAGCACCATTAATTCCAGATCCTTATAAATTCATCAACAACTCACTATAACCCATTACTCCCATTTCCCTATCTTTTCCTCATTGACCCACTACAGATTACACCCAGTTACTTTGATGCCTTGATGCCGTAGACCAGGTACATGTTACCACTCCCCCTATATCAAACCCTATTGGCGCGTTGATGCCCAAGTATGTGTGTTGAATCAAACCCTGTTGGCGCGTTGATACCAAAGCATACGTGTTGACTCAAGCTCTGTTGGAGCGTTGAGACCTAAGCATGCGTGTTGCCTCAAGCCCTGTAGGCGCGTTGGTACCTAAGCATGTGTGTTGAATCAAGCACTCTTGGTGCTGTGAGACCTAAGCAAGCGTGTACAAAAATTGACTACACTTCCAGGAAGGCTAGCTGTTAAAAAGAAAGGAGCTTATTGACTGCAGAAAGTAAGGCTTCTCGGCCCCGTCGCTCCCGTGGTGGTGTTGCAAGGTGTCAGCTTGAGGAGCCGCAGACCTTGGCATTTCTAGAGATGCTTTTGTCCACACCTGTTGACAACGAAGGCTTTCTTAAACCACTCAAGGGTTAAATGAAAGATCTGGGGGAAATATTTATATGTGTTATCTAAAATTATAAATGCATATCGTTTTGACTTTAATGCTGTAAGTATTTCAAAAATGTTCTATGCTTATATCGTCCTCACTTCAAAGTCAAAAGTGCCAGCCAATATTCTAAATTTATTTTATTTTAACTTTAAAGTTCAAAGTGTTGTCCAATGTTCCAAACTTTCAAGAATCATCATTGCGGAACCTTGATTTAAATTGTGCAACATACTGTCGGTAATTTTCAAAGATTTCAAGAAATTTTGTAGTATCTAGTGTTAACTTTGCATTCGATCTCAACCTTGGTAGTCTTTAACGGACAGATATTTTATTTGTAATATGAACACATTGTAAAATACGTATGAATATTTAATTTCAACAGCTTTAATTTTCTTTCCAGGAATTTGATCATTTCACAAGAACTCCTACTAAGACTAACAGTGTGTATTTAAATATATATATCTTATTGAATGTATGTCTATACTGCATGAACATACTCGTATAGATAGAAAGACCAAGTGCATTATGTAAGTGTAAAAAATATAAACACACTATATTAAGAACACAATCTTCTGATTAAAGAAGATTGAAGACTCCAAACATTTCCACGTGAGGACAAAGCTGATCTTTGCGTAAGAATACAAGAGTGAATCAAAAGGTCTCAAGCCTAGAAATATTTTTCTGCGCGTTGGATTCGTTGTTGTGAGATATTCCTGCCCAGCTGCGGCCGTGAGAGATGCTCAGCGTCTTCTAGTGTGAGAGAGTTCAGAGCTGAACTGAGGCTTTGTCTCCTTCATTGGCTGTTAGAGCGGCGGCGCAGGCAGCTTTTGGGAACGGCTGCCACCTCCATTTAGGACTGGCTTCTGGCGTCCTGTTAGGGACGCCTTCTTACCCTTCTTTTAGGAAGGGATACTTACCTTTTTTAAGGAAGGGCTACTTGCTTTCGTTTAGGTTAGGTTATTTTCCCTGTTTTTTCAAAGGCTCCTGCCCTCCATTTAACAAAGAGCTAATATCCCCTCTTTAGAATGAGTTTCTTTTCTCAGTTTAGGGACGGTTGCTACCCTTCTTTAGAGAGGAATACTTTTCTTCGTTTCTGCTCTAGGACGAGCTACTTCACTCTATTTAGGAAGGGCTACTCCTCTTCAAATTACCCTGGGAGATACATTGCAAAAGACAGTCCTGCAACACATCTTGGTCCCTTCGGGGAATGGGGTAGAATTCTTGAACTATTCTTATTACTTCAACTACGTCAATAATCCATTGTGTACCCTGGGAATGAACCAGAAACCGAAGTTGAGACGGAAGCTGAGACTGAAACTAAACCTGAAACGGTACCTAATGCTGTACTTGTATCGTGAGGACAAGGTCACAAAGGGGCACAAACGTTGAGTATGGTGGGGACTAACCCCTTACCTTAGCTACGCCACTGCAATTCGTGTTGTTATGTACCTCGTTGTCTCTTTTATCCATTATACACCTCAATTTCACTTAAAATATGATGCTTATTCGTTCAATCGATGAGTTATGTTTGGTACCCAAAGCAAGGCTGCAGTTGATTTTTGTTATTTGAAACGGCAATGATTGGTTACTGCGTATATATCGGGACAACCGCACGACTTACGCGTGCTACACNGCACGCAACACACCAATACACCACGTGTAGTGCACTAATACAGAAGTTGTTTTTGCGTCTATCGATCCATTGGGCGTATAGTGAGAGCGATCAATGTTAATTATAATTTTTTTGTCAAAATGTTCGTCCGATGTGCGTTTGAGCCTGCGTACCCATTTTCAAACTTTGATTTACTTAAAAATGAACACACGTCTAGGCCTGAAATTCACTGTGGTAAATGTTTGCTTGCTGGCGATTATGTTTTTGTTAGAAATGTCAGATAAATGTCAAACTTTTCAGTTAGAATACGTATTTTGGAGCCAATTTTCTCGACAATTGAAAAATATCAAAATATCATCACAAAATTCGGCACAGTCAGTCAGAGCACTTCGGAATTTTCCGTGTCCTGCGCTTGCATTACAGGAAGAACGATTGTCTCCTGGTAGTCCGCAAAAGCTTGCATGACGTGATCATTGTACTGGAAATTCGCTTACTGAGTGATGGCTCGGTGTACCGAACATTTGTTTTCTACTTCACTCAACTTATCAGACTAAGTCTAAACCAACAGGTTGACTTTCAGTACGGCAATATACATACAAAATAACAATAGAATGAACACAAATTAACGTATATTCTCACCGTCATGAATGTACGTCAGTTTGTGATACGTGTGAAGGGAAGTCTAGTTAAAATGCTGTAAAATGATTTGAGCGTGCACGAGTATTACTTGACTGCACATTTCCGCTATGTTTTTTTCTCCTATGTTTTCCCCTATGTTTTCGCTCTTCAGAGATGAAAACGGTGCACAAATTTTGCGGGTGATCTTTTTCAAAAAATTATTAACCAGCTTATTTTTTTAGGAGATACTTNGGGGGGGGGGTAGTTAACATCAACATTCTCTTCACGGAAAATGTTGACACACACGAGAAAACTGTTCACAACATTCCGTCAGCAAGCTTGCATCTCAGAACTATTTTAAGCTCTTGTGTCCTGTCTAGCGAGAATAAAACACTAAAACTTTATCTTCGAGAAACCCTCTAGGGAAGCCCTCAACAAAAGCCCCCTGATGCCTCGACAAACGAGGGCTCAGGAGTCCACTAATGAGAAGCCTTCACAGAAACAAGGACCCTTGAATTTTCACCAATGAAAAGCATATTCAATATTATCATTAAAATGCAGTTCGAATCTGTCATGCATCTACTTCACATCCTCCCCCCCTTCCCTCCCCCAGTTCACCCTAATCTAATTTGGTGCGTGCAGATTCGACAATAAGCGAAGTGAGATTAGATCATCTGTGCCGAACGAAGGAATTTCGGTACAGGATCGGATATCCGATAATTCTGTTTGCTCAGTTTGCCATGGACAATTCTGTCCCGCAATGCCTTCGTAGGAATTGCGCCTTTTTATTGATTCTTCAAATCAACTCGATACCGCCTTTTCAGGGTTGATTCCTTATCTAAGAACTCATTTTCTCTTCTAGTGTACGAGAATGTATTTTTTTCTCATCTAGTGTACGTCTCATCTAGTGTACTGGGGGATAATTTCGAACAAACATCTAATTCCTGATTGCCTTCCTGAGTGAGTT
>VOMN01082219.1:0-26440 GCA_014899125.1 Orchestia grillus | reverse complement strand
GCCTGTGACCGAGTGAATCAATACATAGTACATCACTTTTCTCTACCAAATATTGCATCGAAATTCCAGGGAGCAGATCATCAGATGCGCTAGATCATCGTACGCCGACTGTAGATAAATAAGAACGATTTTCGTTACCTAGTAAGTTACTGGTTACTTTTCCACGAACTATTTCCACGCACATCTTGAGTTGGGCTTGTACACTACTGACGAGTTTCAAGAATATCTCGATATATGAGTGCGCATATTGGATTGTGGCCTGGACACATTGGATTGTGGAAGTATTGAATTGTGGCCTGGACACATTGGATTGTGGAAGTATTGGATTGTGGCCTAGACATATTGGATTGTGGAAGTATTGGATGGTGGCCTGGACATATTGGATTGTGGAAGTATTGGATTGTGGCCTGGAGACAGTTTTAACCAACAAAGCTTGCCCAAGTAATGATGGGCAGCATCAGACACGAGAACTAAACTGGGGAGTCAGAGTGGCAGAGCTGGAGAGAGAGGGGCAGAAGGTTTCGAGGATAGAAGCTCTGTACATACATGTGAGCGGCCACTTGATATGTACTGGTGCAAAAGTCACTTCACTTCTTTGAACATTTATTACACGACAATTAATCCAGCTAATAAAATTAATTACATAAAAATTGAAAAATAAAATTTAGAAATTTTATTTACGAGTAATAATACGAATTTCAAGCGTATTTTTTAATCGAAATTTACACAATTATCACGTCTCAAAAACTGCCGAAGTACAGCACGGACCAACGAGCTTTAACCTCTCACCTAATGAGACTTTTATCTTACACCTAACCATGTCTGATGAAGCCCACTTTCATATCAGTGGGCATGTTAATAAACAAAACTGCTGATTCTGGTCTGATGAGAACCCCAGGATAATCCTCTAGCTACCTCTTCATGTACAGAAAGTTAACGTCCGGTGTGGCACAACGAGTGCAGAAATCATCGGTTCGTATTTCTTCGAGGATGTTGATGGTGCAACTGTGACAGTGAAATGAGACATCTGCATACAGATGAAACAGGAACATTTATTGCCACAACTGGAAGATTTGGACATGCAGAATTTGTAGCTCCAACAAGATGGGGCGACACCACACACTGCAAGAGAAACCATGGCAGCACTAAGAGCTGCCTTTCCTGATCGTTCACTTTCCAGCTTTGATAACGTTCCATGGCCACTACGGTCTCCTGATTTAACTCCTGCAGATTTTTTTATGTAGACGCTTTAAAGGAAAGGTTTTGATCAATATGCCTAATACTCTCCATGAGTTAAAAAAAAACATTCTCATCGAAGAAATCAACAGAATAACTTCATATATTTTGGAGAAAGTTTTAAAAAAATACTGTACGTTGAATACGCTTATCCTTAAATAATAACAAAGAAATACCTATAGGTTACCATTTCATATGTAAACTATTTATATAGCTGTATTAGCTGACGTGTAATAAATGTTCATAACGGTGAAGTGACTTTTGCGACACCCTGTACGTACTCCTGCAAGAAGAGGGTCGCGATGCAGGTTGGATACGAGTAAAAAATGTGTGGGTTGCGCACAGATTGCGCCAAAGGAACACAGACGGAGAATGAGCACGACAGTAGAGTTCAGAGCAAGCGGCGTACTTTGACTGCCCCTGCTCAAACTCACCCAATACACGTCAACGTGAAGGGTGTACTTATCAGTTCGAAGTGACCTAGCATTAGTCATGAAATATCAGGTGAGGAGGATTGAACACGTGGTAGCTTCCAGCAGTCTCCTGGCTCTGGGTAGAATTCAATACAAGAAGAAGTAGTAGTAGCAGCAAGTATAGTAGCGCTTTAGTAACTCAGACTATTTCACACCGAAAGAGAACGGACCATTTTAGTATGGACTTAAGAGAAAGGGGAATTTACGCACAATGTGTATTCTCACACATGATCTCCTGTGCCTTGGAACAGCAAGTTAAGAAAGAAAAGGAAGGAAAGATAAAGAATCATCAGCGAAGAACGCATAAAAATGGAAAGAATCGAAGCGGGCACGAAGGATTGAAGTCCCGAAGGCCCAACTAAAACTGAGGTAACCTTACGATGCCCCCTCGGGATGCTTGCCCCAATAGCCAAAGATAGGCAGATCTAACCCTATGGCCTACCATATGCTCCCTGAAGAGGAATTCAATACAAAATTTTCTCATGAAATCATAACAGTTTACGACTTGAGGCCGTTCTCTTCAAGATACTTGCTCCTCAAATCAAAAAGGAGCCAATCATAAGAACACTCTCAGAGAGACTTCTGGTCTCACCGTCTGCTCTCCGTTCTGATATGCGCCGACGAACTAATGTGGCACCGACGTAATCATTTAAAAGTGCACTTTTCATCAATATCGAATGAAAAAATTCTATATTGCAAGGATAGGACATTTCATCTGCATATGTCATTTCGCTTTACTAGTGCTGAAAAATTTGATCAGGGTAAGTCTGTGGAACTTAAAACTGCTACTAATTAGAATTGCAATCGGAAAAACCTCGCATTTCTCTTTAGAAGTTGAATAGATTTAATGGATTGCCCAGTATTTAATGTGTGCACGTTCAGTTATCAATTACATGAAGGCTGCATTACCGATTTACTTGGAAATTACCTCACAGGTTGCAGTGGGATGTATATGTTAGTCTACCTTCGGTTCAGATTCTACAACAGCAAACACATTGCAGACTACAAGATTCAGACACTCGACTGTTCTTCTGCCTCGACAGCGCAGCTAGAGTGGTAGTGAATGACAGTCATATTTCTAAGAGCCCTTTTAAGGCAATACAGCCTTATATGACATAAAAAGATGAGCCTTCTCGTAAATCTCGCAAATACACCTGACATTGTTACCAACAGCCTCACTTCGCAGTTTTCAACCAGCATCCTTTTTCAGTTTTGAGCACAGCACAAGCTTCTAACAGGCACTACGCCTTTGAACGACTAAACAACATTTTTACGCGCCACAAAATTTCGCCATTCACAGGCCATCTGGGCCAGTTCTGTAACTCTTTAAGGAGAAATTCATCAAGGAAAGAGTGGTGGTCTAGCAGAAAGTCCGGAATTAAGAGACGAGAGGCTGCACAGCCATAAAATGCACCAGTCAACAACGTCGCAACACATTTGTTGCGACGCACTGCAGAGCCGGCAAAGCTCTGTACCTCCATTCCAAGTGGTGCCGTCACCTCGCCGTCAATTTTGTGGAGGTGTTGCGACTACACTGAGCGCGAATTCTTGAAAATGCACGCACGAGAAAGCTACACAAACATTGTGTACAATGTAAGTGAAATAAAAATCACTTCGTCTTAATTTTCAGAAATTTCTAAAGCTAAAAATCTGCAGGGTATGCGTGTGACTCTAATTATGACCAAACTGAGGTATACTTTCACTCTAGACCAAGTATTTCTTTTTTCGTGCCACTTGACGCTCTTACAATGACAGTATTCTTTAATAATGGTGCCAATAGGTGGAGAATTTCACGGTGCCTACGACATAATGCGGGACCATTAGTATATATTTCAAAGGAAGTCTACGACAAAGGAGGCCTATGACAAAGGAGACCATTAGTATATGCTTCAGAACATATTTTTTGGATTAACATTTCAAAGACTGAGCGATTAATGTTGCCATTGGGAGGCAGATCTGGATGTCAACTCAGTAGAAACATTTAATCGACGACATTATTTTTCGACGGCATCTGTTCACGTGTGTTCCCTAAAGTTCAGTTCAGCTATAATAAGCTCAATCGTTCACAGAAAATACTCTCGATTTAGGCATGGAAAATGTGCTACCTCTTTGCACTCGGCCTTCACGATGAAATGAACTCAAAGAAAACTGATTTTGAGCTTAAACTTATGAATGAAGAATGTATTGTTATATACCAATTCCATCATACTCATAATAAAGCCATTTGAATACAACAGAGTTCCATCAGGTCCGGTGGAAATTTTTTACTGCGACAATACTGTCAACATTTTTTGACCTAGCGGACTATAGGGACTTTCTGGAAACACCAGCCAAGCAAAGCATCGACACTTTATATTAGTTTCGGCTGGACGCCAACAACACAATTGACAAATGACAAGGTTTGACCGAATTTGAACAACTACGAGTACGTATGCGTCTAGGACTCAAAATCTTCAGTTCTCATTTACTACACGGTTGAAGCGCGAGCTTTCATGCAAAAGTGGCCAAACTAATTTTACCAATAATACTTTTTAATTGGAAAATTTAAACGATAGGAATTGGATTTTAGTTACTGGGTCAATATGGATATTAGAAAGACAACGCGGAAAATATTGCTTTTTAGGAACTCACAATATCAAAACTTCATCATACAGCAGAACTCTTTGACATTCCTGAAAGTATCGTATTGGTAGACGTTATATTTTGGAGTTGCAGTGATTAATATGAAGGGAGTAAGGTAGTGGGGGCCCGTCGAAGTGAGGGTATGGTGTGCCTTTGTGTGGTGTTGGGAGATGATAGAAAAAAAAACGTATTTCGACTATAACAGTTGTCAAACATCTTATAATTTCATAAATTACTGTCTTGTTATTTGTCTTACAATTACATAGACGTCACCGGCTTGAAATTATGAATGTAGGGCTCAACCTGTGATTTTAAAAGAAGTACTCCGTCTCCACACAAAAATTAGCTTTAGCGTATGTCTGGGGTGGAAGCAAGGGCCTCCTCCACAGAAGAGAAACACGCTGCATGCAGTGCCCTTCAAGTGAGGGAGATGAAGTACGGAACTAAGGCAAGGGAGATGAAGAAGAAAAACACAGTTTTACAAAGTTCGGTCAAGAGGGAAAGTACATAAAATACTGAACTCTCGTCGCTGAAAAAAAATGACCAGAAAAACCAAGCGAACTGAAAGGTCAGTTCCGGACGCCCTGAACTCGGCATGGAAGACCACCTAAATAATGCAAGCGTTGGGCCGGGGACCGAGCTCTGAGCCAATGCTGGTTCACAGCCACGAAAGTCTGCTCACTTCAGACCTGACGCCTCTGGTTTATGGAAATATCGGACATCGACTCGAAAATTGATAGCAAGAATCTGCAACAAAGCAACTGGCTCTTTATATTAAGACTGGAATTCCGTGAGAGCTTAAACTGTGACAGCAAGGCGCCCACGTCATGCTACCGGCGACCGTGTTAAACAGCGTTTTGCTCTATGGACATGTGTAACAGACATGTCGTTGCTGCAGACCCCCAGAGTTCAATTATATACTGCGTTTTTATAAAGACAGCTTAGGGGATTAGTCCAACTGAATTAATGGTGATTACAACAAGCGATACGCCCTCTAGCTGAGCCCTCAGATCTTTATCGGTGTTGACGTGCTTTTAATAATAAAATTCTACCAAACATACTTAGTCCTTCGGCCAATTTAAGGAATCAAGACATATTGATTCCGACTAATTGATTCCGACTAATTGGCGATTTAGTTTGACACGCATGCAAAACTCCCGGTACCAGAAGCGAGGCTTTGTTAGAGCAACAAGATTTAATACCATGTCTCGAGAAACTATGTTTGTGCTATCGTCGAGTATATTCGTGAATAGACCTCCGAAATTTTGCAGGCATTGCCAAAATAAGCATATTAAACGTACTCTTCGTGCAGCAGCGACATTTCTGATTTTGCTAAAAATACTTCATTCACCATGGCACCCAGAATTTCTCCGCTTTATAAACAAACGTACGACACTTTTAATTTCGACTTTCTGACCACTCAAAGCTATTTTAATAGCGGAGTCAGTGAAGTCTGAACAATTCAAGTGCCTCGAGGACACCAAGTTCCAGTGTCAAAAGGAATCTGACCTAAAACTCATCAAAAACCAGGTCTTCAAGGTACGTTGAAAGATGGCATTCAGCAGTGAAACAGCTCCAGGCTTTAATTTTGAAGTCATCTCTCGAACATACTTGAAAATAATAGCAGGGGAGATTAAATTGAAAAATCTTCAGTATACTATACACATAAATATACAGCATGGGATCATAACAACGAGGTAAGGAATATTTGACCACTTTTGCAAACGAAGGAATGGGAAGTGATCTCCAATGAGTAGATGAATAGATTGTACTTGCACAAGATGCCTCATAAAATGTATACGTCACTTTAGAATGTCAATAACTCGCACAGTATGAAGCTGCACCAAAGGAAGACAGCAATTCGTCACAATACAGCGGACTCACTGAGGTATGCATTCATTCAGAGAGACTAAGTGAGCTAAAACCGGCTAGAACTAGGCGAATGATTCATACTCCAAAGTGCAGCGCACCATTTGGTGAAACATGTGTTGTATATCGGTTGTCATTACTACAGTATCTTATCAGTCATAATAATCCTTAATGAGCCAGGGGCGTTTCTGTGCAACGTTAAAGAAATCGCATTTTATTCCTAAATTCATAATGTTCAAGTTCAATATATGGAAAAGCATAGATAAACACTTACCATTTTTATACTACGTGAACATTATTTTGTGAAAAATTTCATTCTTTGTAACAATAAATTGGGCTTTAAAATATTTAGTAAAGGGAGATCTTATTAAACTAAAGCAAGGAATGTCCCTTTATTATCCTCACATCGAGCCAGGAGAACGGACGAGAGCAAGCGTGTTCCAAAGCCCCAGAGCAGAGCACAGGAATTCTGTATATCCCCAGGGTAGCATTAAATCTCGCGCTCCCTTGAAGTACGATCACCTTCAGCTTATTCCTAGAAAATTAGCAGAGTTCCATTTAGAATAAGTTACGAGTCATTTGTAAGGGTGCAGCAGCTTATTTGTCATGGGGGATCTTCACCGAAACGAATTGTTCAATATTTATCATTTAGGCTGAGCAGCAGCCTAGTACACCGCAAATTTTCGAGCAGAGTAGCAGGATTTCAACGGAAAGTGTAAACCGTTGTTGTGTAGAGTCCAAAATAACTAGTGTCGACAAGTCTAAAGCCCGACGTCGTTACAAGGATTATATTAGAAATAGAAGGCGAAGGCCTCGTTCATACCATGCTGACAGCAGGAATTGCAACATAGGAAGTTGTCGTGTTCAGCAACAGAAAATGAGCAGATTGGCTCATGCTGACCTTTAGTCAAGGGAACACTGTCAGGTTAGTAAAGAGAAGTCTGTAATTAAAGACGAGTCTGTAATTAAGTTTAGCACTAGGCTACCCCCCTAGAGTTGGTGGCTGTGCTGTGGAGTCAAGTAATAGTTCAACGTGAAACATATTTTCCAACAGAAATAGGCACCGTCAAAGCACAGCCAGCGAGCTCACTTATACAGCTATTCACATTGATTAGTAATCTTGGAACAAGAGCTCACGGCCATCAATTCGTATTTTATGAATGCTAATTCGCAGATAACTGACCCATGAAGTGGCCATGCTCAAGTTAGAGATCGAAAGACAACACGAACTCTGTCACGCTGCCACTCTGAACATCTTTTGTTCTGCCCAGGGAGCTCTACGAATTCTATAACTTCTCACAGCGTCGCAATAGCAGCATGTACAGCACGTAAAAAATTGACGATCAGATCAGCAAAACTGAACAGAGCTATAATTGTGGACAAATAATTTTTCTCCAAAAAATTACTTTAAAATTATTTTATTATTTTCAAGCCATTATATAAACACCGAAACCTTGAAAGGAATTTAAAATATTTAAACAATCCTGATGCGAATATAAACGCTGGATACAAAGGCAATACATATCAGTATTTGCATTCATAATATATACCCAGAAAAAAATTCTTTATGCCATACTACATCGCCATAAGAGTTACAATTCATGAGTGCCTGAAGCTTCAATTAGCTCAAAAACAAAGTCTGCGGCAACCGATCCGTACACCAGAGCTAAGAGACAGCCGTTCTGATATAATAAAAGGCAAGGGGGTTGGATAGGTGCATTTGTTATTGCATCATAAAGCCCGAAGAATGGAAATTAGTATTGATTCAGTCGCAATTAATATAATAGTTTACGAGTTCCAAAATCACGGAACGACCAAAGAATGAAATTGTAAGGAAAACTGTACAGAGAAGCAAGATACATGACTGAGTAACATAATTTTTGGGGCCAGAGTAGGTATAAAGTCGGAACGCAAGCGCGACAATGGTATGGCCACAGACCTTTATTGCCTAATTGAAGTAACGACAAACAGAGCTATTTGGACACAATGAAGTTCAATCGATATTCGCACGTTTCGAGTTGAAAAAAAGTGCACGCGTGCACCATGACGGCAGTGACTATACACCCCTAGTGCTGTGAACCACGAACTTTGCCGAACTAGCACTGTCATGCACTCGCTTCCTGGAACATCAGCTTCCGTTTGCTACAATTTTTATTACCAGGAGATAATGTAAAAAAGTTTGCGAGGAGCAATTTCATAACTTTCAGTGCTATCAAAACTTCTACAAAATCCTATGCTTTCCTATGCTCAAAATCCTACGTTCAGTCTGAGATATCAGAATAATTACGGTCTGGAGGAGCAATGAGAGTTCAGGCTAGACGGTTCACATGCGAAGCTGTAAGGCTTGGATGTTATGAACTTTTACCATTTAATTTTATTCACAGAAGAGACTGAGTACGACGAAATCTACTTAAAACTTCTGCGCATTAACATTTAGTAGCAATACATCAATAATCATGACCTGGGGTTATTTGTGGAACACCAGAACGTAGCATTTTTTTATTCTTTTCATACAACAAAATATTGGTATAGTAACAGCGCCGCACGCCGACTTCACTACCGACTCTCTTGCGGTCAAGGTTAGAGTTGTGACGGCAGCTGAATTATTAATTCCAGGGAGCCAGGAAAGAAAAGTGCGAAAGTAATGAGCTTTTACGCAAAGGCCAAAAATTCAGAAGCGAGATAATTAAGAACCGCTTTCTTTTGAAAGCACTAAATTTGTCATTTAAAAACGGCTATCCAATTATAGAGGATAAAAGTACCTAAGAATATCATCTAGTTTCCGATTAAATGGAAGACGAGCCCTTAATCATTCGCTGAGGAATGCTGTGTGCCCAGTGCACCAGAATTGGCTAGTCGCATCGCCTGCTGAGCGGTGCAGAGCGTGAGAGCTAATGCAGTGAAGTGAAAGAGTAGACTCGTATTCGATACTTTCTTGACATGAACAGAAGTTGTTGCGTTTCATGGCTCTACAGCGAATACCTTCATTTTGCAAAATGAGCCGGAAGTAACGCTAGCAAAGGATGAGGTCGGAACTAATCCGACAAATGCTCGTACAAAAGCTTTCAAAGAAAACGATCACGATGCGTGACAACAGGCAGAAAAAGACGTGCTTTATTAATATATGGTATTTTAATATGATCTTACATCTTACACAAGTATTCAAGAGAGTAGAAACGAATTTTTTGTTGGGTTAAGTACTACAGAGTATGTTAAAATCCCTTACAATGGGAACTCATACATTCCTGGACACTGGCAGAAAATTCTTTCCATTTACCACACCCAAAATCTCTTGAATTGATACTGCAGAAGGCTGGGAACACCCGTCATTTTAAAGTCACAACGCGAACATGAAAAACTTTGGCTGAGACTTCTCCCTGCTTACCGAGTAAACTTTTCATTCTCACGTTGAACACTTGACACTTTACAATTTGGTGTCTACACATAGTAGCCATTGTTCTTGTGTAGATTAAGCAACATTGTAAATGTTTACTATTAATTTTGTCAGAACGCCCGAACAAAATCAATGATTAATCTCCTCCAATGTGCAAAAAACTGAGCAGTCACTCAAAACTCCAAGCTGTTTGTTGGCTACAGAGTGAGTCATATTTCAAAAGTATCAAGAATATGAGAGCACGGGACCCTTGCAGTGTTACCTGCCTAGCATTTACATACACGAAAGAAAGGCGTAGGGCGGTGGACGGCTTTTCTGTCTCTCGTCCGCACGACACGACATTTGCTCAGCTTGGCAGACAACTTGGAGCCTTGAAATCGCGTGCAGCCACAACGGCCCTCGCCCCCTCATTTTTCACCTCTGCCTAGCAACCGTCTGTATTGCACACTCACCATCGCTCAACTTTCGCTTTCGTTTTACACCTGAACATGAACATGCGACTCGAGAATGCAGTGGAATATCTCACAACCGTCTGATAACACGAGCACCGAAGCGTTACAACTCCATCTCATACTATAATCGCTACAGCTTATACTCTTTTACGCATTACTTTATGTTCTCCTACACATTACACATTACCTTATGTTCTACACATTACACATTACCTCATGTTCCCCTACACATAACTCATTACCTCATATTCTCCTATTTATGTTTTTTAATGCTAATTTCGGCTTGAGTAAAGTTACGAAGCTTTACAAATAAACAATATTACACGCAAGCGACTACATTGAGAACATACATTTTTGTGCCCTGATAAATTGCGTTCTCGAGTGCGAGAACCCTATGTTCACGAGCCAGCGTTCTTTCTAATTGAGCCTGATAGTTCGAGCTGCGTTAACATTTCAGTTATTCTTTTCATTAAAAATGCATAAAAGCGTGTTGACTGCTCACGGGTGGTTTCTTCAGCCTAAAATATAAGCTTGCGTTACTTGAACAGTTTTCTGGCATCATTCAATGCAAAATTGGGCCTTAGTTACCAAACAGCGAACGCTTCATCAGTCAGAGGCTAGAGACGAAGAGAAACTTTTTGTGACTGTCTTGCAAAGTTGGACGCCTGGAAATGCTGATTGTATGTTAAATAGGATTACTGTCTAAGGATATTTTTATTTGAAGTTTACTGCAACTGCTGAAAGTAGCCAAGGCACCCTGTGGAACATAGCGGAAGCACGCATAAGAATCAGCTATTTGATATACGGAAATTTCATTTCAACTTGCTCTTTGCACAAACCTAAGTGAAAATGCCGCTGATAAAAAGAGCTCCGTATCCCGCTTAGTAAATTTCCCATATCTGCACAATATAATGCAAGCGAAGCAGCGAAACAGCATTAGGGACTGTCTGAACCAGATGAGACAGCGCTGGCTGATGCGAGCGTAATGAAACTAAGCGGACTCAAGTACACGCCGGGCAATCTTCCGTGCAATCCAGCTGAGGCTCTACTCCAAGGCAGGGCAGCCTGGCGCACTCTACGTGAGGGCGTGCAGTGCCAGACATGAAGAGGAACTGCATGGGTTACTCGTGTGTGCGTATGTATGCTCACGCGAGCATGATCAATAGAACGACGCTGGCAGTACTACGGACAGGGCCCCCGCACCAGCTTCTCAATGGAGCCCACAAATGCCCCTCCGAACGATTCAGTGGAATCGCTCGAACTCGCAAACACACACACTAGCGCAGACCTGTAACAGCTCCGAACATTGAGCTGAACGCGGTGCAGCAACGTAGTGCATAAAACGATTACATTGAGCGCAAGTGGAGAATCGTGAGCAAAGCCAGGTTGCACGAAACATAAATGTTTTGAACATTTGCATTGAATTCACTAGAGGATATTTGAGAACAAGTCAGAATAAGGCTTCACTGATGAATGAGTAGCATGAACTGTACGGGAACTACGCGATAGTCAAATCCTTTAGTATTGAGGGAGACATTAAATGTCGGTGCTTTACTTGACATGAATACGATAGCCGTCTTTCATCGTATAGTCGAAACTGAACATCATTAATCGATGTTAAGCATGGAAAATAAAAGCAAACTAGCTTTTAATTTTCAATTAACGATGCTTGGGATGAAAATGTTTGTCAATGAATCAATAAGTCCCCAAAAAATTACGAACATAACAAAATGACAACCATAGAAATGAACACTGACATATTTTTCTGACAAATCTGGGAAAACGCATTTGAGCAGAGGCAATTCATGCACGTCAAAGCGTTTGCTGTTTCTGGCGGTCCTCGTGAACGGTTAATGGACTCCGATGGGCACTTCATGCAGACTAATGAGCGCTCACTAACAACACAATATTACTCAAGTGAGTAGGCAGCAAACTAGCACGCACAAAGAGGGCAACACGCCGCTAGTTCTGGAGTGCTACTATCCCTCACCGTGGCGTCACCAGAGGGCTCAATATGGAAGTCCGGGTACAACTTTCACAGCCCGCGCACGCACAGTGAAACTTCGATTGCTTATTAAAGTGTAATGATCCTGAAATGGCCAGGTCGATTTTACGGGAAGAAGCATTCGCTGTGCTAAGTCTCGAATGCAATTGCATCAATAGAAAATAATGACTGCGGCACGTGCCGTGAACTTCTCTTGCGAAATTTGGTAGTTCAGTTATCTTTGCTATCTTCGGTATTCAAATGAAGCACTGAAATATTTCAAACGATAAATTCAACAAAATAAGTGATGAGTTCAATGGGAGTAAAGTGAATCGCTTAGTGGCGACGAGCTACAAAGGAGTTTCGTTGGGCTTATTCGTCGGAAAATGTTAGGAATGGTAAACAAGGAACATGGCTAAATTTGATTTCAAATTCTGAGGGCAAATAGTGAAAATTTCAGAGCAAATGTTTTGCGTTTGAAATCTAAACTGATACAACAGTTGTAATATTTTATTATTCAAAAACTGGCAGCGCAAACGAGCATACTTAATACAACCTGTGCATACCCTGAGACTTGGCCAGAATAAGCTTGAGACCACGCCAGAATGAACATGATATCTCGCGAAATAAGTTCGAGACCTCGCACCTACAATGCTCTTTACCAATACAACAGAAAGGTTCAGGCTGAAATTCTCATCTCTCGACGAGGCCGTAAAATTTTAACAATATGCGTGGATTTGGGTGACACATGGGGCGTACTAAGGAGGAACGCTGTCTGCACGGCTCCGTAAATCTCACGAGGCCGCGGCTGTGGGTCCAGGATCGAATATTAGCCCTGGCTCTTTCCACCTCCTGACCACGTCTGCTGCACGCATTTGTTACTCGATGTCCTGTAATAATTCTCGCCTAAATAAGAGTACACGTAGAAGCAGTAAGAGGGCGTAGCTCGAGCTTTTGCCCATTATCGACCAAGAGGATCTTACGGCTCCGTTTCAAAAAATGCTCCTAGCTTTTCATGAACAGTTCGATGCAGCCTAGTTGCATGTATGCCTAAAACTGCAGTTAGTTTTTCGCGTGACGTTAAATTGCAGCCTTATCACAAGAATAATTTGTTAGTCAAAGGATCAATTCCCACATGCAGTCCGCGTCTTAACCCAAACGGTAAAGGAGCTGCGAAAAGTATTGAGAGCACCTCGTAGCTTGCACTGCGCATACATACCTGATACGAATACTCCAGCACAGTTGCAACATACCTGACACAAACACTCCAGCACAGTTGCAGACGAAAACAAGTATGCTCACGCAAAGGAAAAGTCAATGGGCTAAGCTGCTGTGTACTCGTGTATGAAGAGGCATAGAAAATTCGTTGTGGACGACTGTAGTGTTGTGAAGAATTAAATTTTTCTCCGCTAAGTCCCCTATTGGTTTGTTAGTAATTAACATTTGCTTGTCGATATTCTCCGATGATTGGCCTTTAATATTAGAATAACAACCAACTTCTCAAGTAGAGGAATTCAAATGGAGGTCACCAAAGCGGCAGCACATCATTGCTTAAACACATCAAGTATGTAGGCTGTCATCAGCTCGAGTCAAAAACTCATAAAACGAGAAGCGGAAGCTGCAGAGCAACTCTAATGAAAGAACATATCAGAAGTGACTGAGAGCTCGGCCGTCGTGCCCTCAGCACCTGTTGCTCCCACTCAGCTTGAGCCGAGCACGGACGCAAGGCGCTCTGCTCTAATGCTCGAATTGCAAGTTCATGATTTACAATTGAGTTAATCAATTTTAATATCTTCAGGGAATCACGTTTGCGTCCTGCATATCGCAGTGCCAAGTTTGCTGTAAAAAAGTTACGTAACTGAGAGGGAAAGCTAGCATAACTTCTTTCAGTTTAAGTTTCATAGAGTAACACTTCGCTCCTTACCAGCTAATATGAGCTATGTATCCCAGCTATCTGCTGTATAATCTAGGGGAGAGTTCTTTCTTATGAAAATTATGAGACAAATGATCATTATTTTAGTACTGATGCTTCAATCTTTTAATTCTGTAGAAATACCTTCTTCACGTATTCACTAATTTCTGCCTATAACTATAAATTAAAAGAACTCCAAAATTGGAAAAATTGTTCAGCACTCGATGCGTTCCTTACCAAATCGTACGCGAATGATATAAATAAAGGATTGGTAACTTACGATCGCAAGCTAGATCTAGCTCTTTAGATGATTACATTTGGCTGGCTTATAAATGAATCTTAGCTGAAACTTCGTCGTATTCCATAGCAAAACAGACATTACCTGGCTTTCACGGAATTAAACTAAAAAATATACGAGGCTTCCACAGCCAAAAAGATTCCCAAACCCTGATATAGCCAACCTCATTCTTGAAAAGTCTACGGAGATTACCCCCAGTATTTTAATACCTACCGTTTCATCACAATTGATGGGACATCCATAAATTGGCCTATTATAAACTTACTAAGCAAAATATTTCAAGCTGGATAAGAAAAACTTAGCGGTTTTCTTACCACACACAGATTTATATATCCACAATGCTAATTTAGACAAATTCGGTACTTCCGTTCTACTCTCAAAGGCTAGGATATTAATTAACCCAGCATTCAAATCAAGGAGTGGTCATACTGTGACCCCTTAATGGTGGTTATACTGTGACCAATTATAGGTAGTCGTACTGTGACCCCTTATTGGTGGTTATACTGTGACCCCTTATTGGTGGTTATACTGTGACCAATTATAGGCAGTCGTACTGTGACCCCTTATTGGTGGTCACATTGCGATATATTCAAGCAGATTCACTACACGCTCACTAGGCAAACTCTCATCTAAGAAACATCAGAAATCATATCAATGGAAAATTTCCGTTGAATAAGAACAAAATAAGATATTTTAACGAATATTCATTCTGCAATGGCAAACAAAAGCCTCGAGAGTTGGGGTAAGAAGCCCAACTTGGAAAAGAGCGACTTTTATCAAGCTGGCTACACAATTGCGTGATAATTTCAATATTTATTTCCATCCAATTCAGTTCAACAGTCAGAACATAACAAGTCGCCTACGCTGGAGTGCATTGGGGGAAAACAACCTCATGAAAATGCACGAGGTTAGCGAGCGCACCGAAATACTTGATTCTAAACATTGAAACCTCAAAACGAAGCAAAAATTACACATGAACTGCATATGTTCTGCATAAATTGTTCAGCCCGACGCTCGCAGCAGGTATCGAATCCCGCATTCGGCCGTTTTGCATGAAATCGCTGGTAACTTCAATTTACATTCATGCCTATTCTATGAAGAAAATCTTGAGAAAAGTTTACACACCACAACATTCGACCAGTCAATTTAAATTTCGGGTTTATCTTTTAAAAATGCCTGTTCACGGATCCGGCTTAGAATGGACGAATACCTGAACACTTAAGTAAAAAATTTACGGATAAAAATTCTAATTGACATTCAAAAAGGAATCGACACAAAATTCTATGAACTTCGTGAATCGTGAAATTTTTAATTATAACTACATCTTTATCTGGGATACCAACTAAACCTTAGAACTAAGGTAAAGCAAAAGCGACAGCATATAATATAAATTTAACATTCAGATTCAACTATTTAGTATTCAGGAAAAAAACATACATTTATTTCGGTTAATGAGATATTACGCTCAAAATAAATTTTTATTCGTTCAGTCACACGAAACACCGTTTTTAGTAATAGCTTCATCGATTTGAATACATTTTTCAGCTTAAATCGTGGAGCCACAGATGCACAAAATATCTGCTCCGAATTAGAAGAGCTCCAGAAAAAGAAAATATGTAGAAGAGGCAATCAAAAGAGTTCTCTGAACGAATATCTGTCAAATGTAAACGTATTAAATCGACCGAGTTAAATATTGTCCAAGAAAAAAAAAACGATTTCAGCATTCAATTTTACATACTGTCTTAGAAGGCTGAATGAAACACGCGACGCACAATTGAAGGTAAATTTTGATTTATACTATTTACCATCTGAAAATCCGGGACTGATTCTATATTTTGTAACAATCAAACGTAAAATTTAGCAAAGAAAACTCCACAAGATACAGAAGTAAAAAAATGCAAGTAATGAACTCGGGTTGAATGCACTTCCCTCACAGCCGGGTTCTCGAGTTGGAAATCCTAGAAGCAGGCGCTGCACTGCGCATCGATAATTGCCTTGGTCATATTCGTCGCATGGAAATCGAAGATCGGGGATTATTTTTGAACACAAATTGATTATTGACAAAGAAAGTTAAAGTTCTGTGTTCGTGAAGCACGAATAAATTCTGGCCACAGGCGGTTACCAGTCATCGCTTAACTAATTACGTCTCATCATAGTTTTATTCAAAAGCTATGAATATCGTGGAATTGATTTACAAGCGACATAAATCATATCAATAATGCAATAAATATACACAATTATGAATCATGGTACTAATGTTGAAATTGCAGAATGAAAATGGGCTTTGAAAATATAAAACGCAATGATGAGCATCGTTGCAAAGGGAACATTAAACAATAGTTTTGCATTTAAGGCGCAAAGGAGAACTGAGAAAAAGCATAGGCGGTAGAGAAACGAGAAAAATCCCAGTGTCCGAGACAAATCAATATTAATGAGGGTTGCATTTTGCCATAGTGGCGCAAGATGTGTTTTAAAAGTAGTAACTAGCATCTCAGATAGATTAAGATCTGAGTCATGCAGTAGACAGATCTTATTTTGAAACTAGGTGGGCTGCTCAATTTGCCTCACGAGAAACAAAACTTAAAAATCAGGACTCCCAAGCAAAAAATTTAATTTCACAATAGTCTCATGCCAAACCCTTAGAATTCTGCTATGGAAGATCGGAAGTAATACCTCACATTAACGAGAAGTAGTAGAACTAGTAGTAAGGATAGCAGCGCTTCAAAAAACTCGAACTATCTATATCTAGCCACCGAAAGAAAGAAGAGACCACTTAGTATGGACATCAGAGAACCGGGAATCTATGCGTAAGGTTTGTTCCCCCTCAAGATCCCCTGCGCATAGAAATAGCAAGTTGAAGAGGAAAAAAATCATCAGAGATGAAGGAATGAAAATGGAAAGAAACAATGTGGGTGCGAAAGACAGAAGTCCCGACGGCCTAGCTGAAGCTGAGGTAGCCTACCTCACACTGGTAAAGCAAAGCCCCAAAATGGTCAAACTGGGATCCACTTCATCACAGCAACCTCGAGTAGAGAAGAACTTAAAATTCTTGTGAGCTGTGAAGAGTGGAGAGTAGTTCCTCATGATACACAGAAAATATCCATAGCTATTTTAGTACTCACTCTAGCGGATGGTTTTCTGTTCATGAACTTACAGTACATGAAACTCAAATAAGGTTCGAGTTCGGCCAAAGAAGCAAACGATACAAGGGTCACCATTAAACAAGAGGATGAGTCAGTGTAGTGACTGACAAACTGTCCTGAAAGTCACACGCAGCTGGGCGTCGCATCGGCCAGTGTTATTGATGTGAGTTGCACTTGCAACTGGTGGCTGAAGCTAACGTGTGCGTTATTGATCCAGCCCTCACACGCTCAACCCCATCTACACTTCCTCACAAGCAGCGTGAGGTACGTGAGCTGAGGCTTGTGAGGCTGGTTAGGGTGATGATGACGTCGGTGAGGCTTGTGAGGCTGGTTATGGTGATGATGACGTCGGTGAGGCTGGTTATGGTGATGATGACGTCGGTGAGGCCTGTATTAAAAACTTTGGTGAGCCTGATGGCAGTGGTTTCAGTGAAACTGGTGATGGTGATAAAAGCTTCATTGACGATAAAAAGGTTATTGATTGTTCCAGTGATCCTGATGGTGGCAGTGTTAGTGACGTTCGTGCTGGAAAGACCAGTTAAGCTAGCAAGCAAATGCAAGTGATGCCGTCAGACCAGGAACCGTCAAAGATAACGCGACTGAAACTAAAAAAGCGTTTCGTTATTACCTGAAACCGGTATGTCAAGTGACTGACATCAAGCTTCATTCAAAAACTAGCCATTAAAGATTAAATTAGATTATTCTTTAGTTTTGTAGCTCCCTATCAACATGGAATATGATACAAAGAACGAAAAGAAGAAAGGATCATCTAGGCTATAGAAAACGTGGAACTTATGAACAGGTGTGTTCCCACACTGGATTTTCTGTACACAGAAACGGCAATTTAAGAAGGAGGAAGAAAAGACAAAGAAGAGATAGCGAAGAACATGTGAAAATTGAAAGCTGCAAAGTGGACATAAAAAATAGCATTTAAAATTTCGCGTCTCCAATCTCAGTTTTGATATCGTAATTGTGAATGCTATTTAGTTGAGTATTATTAAGGTGAGAACTGTTTACTCGTCTCTTCAGTGAAGCCCATAGCCAAGTGGCTGTGGACATGCTGAGGTAGAAGCATCAATAATGAATTTTTAAGGGATGCTGGAAACTGAAGTTTTCTAGGAAATTGGAGATTGAAGTCTTTAAGAAAACTGGACATAGAAGTCATCAAGAGAACAAGCAAGGCTGAAATTTTTAAACATGCAAGAAACTGAGATCTTCAGTGACATAATCGACTGAGGCCTGTAAGAACACTGCGAGAGAGGTCTTCGTAAACATTTACTGCCCCTTCAAAAGCGTATGAGACGAGCTTACAATTATGAGATAAAGATCCTTCCTGAATTCTCTGACGACTAAACTTCGGCCTTAGAAGTACTAAGGTCAGTGAGAGGTTTTACGACCCAACAATTGGGGTCCATTAACTGTAGCCTTAGAGCCGATCAAAAAGAAAACAACGGCAGAACCAGTTAAAGTAGTCGACTAAAGCCTCTGTATCCACTGATGTTACGTTTTGATAAAAAGGCAACTAAATGTAGATATAAGTTGACAAAATATTCTAGGCTTCGTTATCGAAATGCGATCTCAACAGTTAAAATTAGCCACGATTCCATCTTTGGGCACGATACAAAGCGTACAATTTCAATGCAAATTATTCAAATGTTATTAAATAGAGCCTTTAAGTTTCGAAAGGGCCAGTGGAAAAACGGTAACATGAATGCTGAATGAACGGAATAAATAACATGTCAGTGAACGAAGCATAAAAATTAGAGTAAAATTAGATTTGAGCTACGAACACACACACTACTTATAAGACGTCCTGATAATTAGGGAGTGAAATAGTGAGTTCAACATTCAAACTCAGAGACACATATGAAATAAAAATTCGTGTCAGTGTTCCTACTCACAGTACACATGTTTATTTATTTAATACGAGTTATTCAGCTCCTAACACTGAAAGATCAGAGAATTCAACTCAGATGATTCTCAAAATGAATAATATAGGGTTGAGGAAATGTATTTTGTGAGACAATAAAAATACTTAATTTTTTTAAGTTAATAAATCTAATCAAGATAACACTTACTATAAAATTCGCAAAGGAAATTGAAATCACGTAACATTAAGAAAGCAGTCTAAATTATTTATGTATCCAAAGTTTTATTGTCGTGAACAAAGTTCTTAAAATTTAAAACATTTCAATGCAAAATACACTAGTCTCCTTACTACGTGTAACTAATGCCAATAAAAAAAATTGTCATGAATATCATAATTTCAACAAGAAATTCATTTATTTTAATTTTTTATATAATGCATAATTCACTGAAAAAAATATTTTTATATAATACTTCAATCGAACACTAATTCATCCATCATTTGCGCAATTCCTTCATCATCAATTTTTGAAAAAAATTAGAAGAACTATAGCATTTGACTGAGTTTCAAAGCCTGCTTCCCGACGTGCGTACGGTAACCGATTATTGCATATCACTTCAATGTCACTAAACATCGTGCATCGTTATAACTATTTTTGGCCATATCGATTGGAGCTTTTATATTATTCTGGGAGCTAACAGCTGGAGACGAGCTGAGCTGCTTGCCGAGCTGGGGACGACAGCAGTGGCGTCTCACAGGCGGACTTGTGCGCCCTCGTCGCTTGCCACGAGGATTTAAGTGTCTAGCGAAGACAGCTTCGCTTGCCAGATCCACAGTCCTTTTCTCTCTAGAGGTTGGCTTTTGTAATTTTTACAGACCTCCAATGATCATTTACCCTCGTTTATTAGATTTCTTTTCACTCCTAAATTTAAAATCACTCAACCAAATTTTTAGAAACTGGAATCACACAGGGCTCGTAAAACGACCGCCTTGAGGGAAGCCTGGAAAGCAAGCACCGTAGGAATATTGTGAGAAAACTACGCGTGTCACTATTCAAATAATGAATTTTCACTGCATATGGGATAGTAATTTGCGAGCAGACAGAAATACTGTCCAGTACAGTATTTGCAAGGCTCCTCTACGGAAGCGGGGCATCCAGCAGAGACGCCGCCTGAACTCACGATGGCAAGTTAGACCAGGACTTGCTCGAGGGCTACACTCATCATGAATGAACAAACATAAAAATTCAAGTTTGACTAATGCATTCAGAACAGCATATCTGGGGAAAATGAGCTAGAATGCGACGGAGCAGAAGAGCTATATAGGCGAGTAGAGGTAAGAGCAAACACAGCCCGCGCTCCTGGAGACCTAAACTGCACAGATTCTGAGGGGCCACTGAGCGAGGGCAGGCCTGAAGGTTGTGCTGCAGCTAGCGCTGTTCCTGCCGTCGCTGCTGCTGCTATTGCTGCTGCTGCTGCTGCTGCTACTGCTGCTGCTGCTCGCGCTGGTGTTGCTGCTTTTTATAGTGTTGCTGATTGTCCTGGTGCTACTGATGATTTGCTGCTAAGGATGTTTTAGCTGCTGTTGAGGCTCTTGCTGCTGATACCGTTTTTGTTTTCATTGTGAATGTTACTAAAGCTGTTAAAGCCGACTCTGTGGACTGCAACTAATGCTGTCACTAATGCCCCTTTGAAAACAATAAACGATTTCATTGTTGATGCTGTGAGTAGAACTAAAACTAATGCTGTCACTAGTTTCACTCTGCGGGCAAGTGACTATCACAGCAGAGGCTTCTAGATACAAATAACACATATTGCTGCGACCGCCGCCAGTGCTTCGGATAAGAATTCAATATAACCGAACAATATACAGCGCGAATGAAATTTGACCGATCCGAACATGAAAATCAGTAACCATTTAAATTAAAAGCGCTCGAAAAGGCAGAAATTTTAGGCGTCACTGGGCGAACAAGTTCCAATAACTTGTCGCGCACAAAATAGAATATCGCGCACAGATTTCAAATATCGAAAAAATATCGCGCACAGATTTCAAGCGGCGTCAAAAGTATGTAGGCATAAATAGCATCGACGATATATGAAGACCATTTTGGAACATTAGCTACTCTTAGAAACGACATCAGTGAAAGAATCATCGTACCTCTAAAATGGATAAACTTGCACACCAGCTATAAAGAGTCGCAGGAAAATATGGAGCAGCAACAGCTTTATGTTACACACAACAACTATAACTACACACAAACCTATTGCCCATTGCGTTGGATGTACAGGTGACGATGCTTAAAGTGAAGAAAAAAACCACCTGGAACCTGTTGCGGTGGCGTCTAGTCCGTATTTTAAACTTTCATATTTTGGTGACGGTGATGACAGTGGCCTCTTGAGAGACCAGTGGAGTCTCAGGGTATTTAAGTTGATACTTTACGAACGTATTTCACTAGAAGGAACTTAATAATAAAGACAATAGAGGTCAAGTACCGAAAATTTATTCTAACACATTTTCCGAATTCAGTTCAGTTTCAAACAAACAGATTAAGGCATAGCATTACGTTAGATAAGTACCCTCCTCAAAATGCAGTTCATAAAGTAAACAGAAAAACAAATATTGACAGTTAACTATACCTGAAGGAAGCCCAATCTGTACATGACGGGAAAGTTACCGATTACGTACACTAAAGCTAAATTTATAGATCCAAATTACTATTTCAGGAATCTTCTTTACCGGCTTTATAAGTTTTCCCTGTTGAATCATATCATGTACGAAAACAAAGCTTCCAACATTTGACGCGGCTGAAGAGCTACTAACTACTGCCCAGCCAATAAGTACGGTAACGCGTACTACGCACCTAGCGTTAAAACGCGCTTTTGGCGGGACCCACGTGCGGGGACACTCGCAGCTGAAGCCCTAACGAGAGGGTGACGCTCACCAATTGGAATAGCAGCTTTAGTGCGCAATTATGGGCTCTGTGGTCCGTCCACTCAACAAAACGATAAGAAAGAAACTCGGGGACAGTACTTTGATAAGATTTCCGGAGGTTTTTCTGTCATTTTTCAGATTGGCTGCCAAAATCACGCATATTGAAATGCAACTGATCTCGAAATGATGCTATTACATATCTTTATTTAGATGAATAACAAATTTAAATTAATTTATTCAAAGCAGATCAACGTTTTTTCGCTTGTAACATCAAAAAGAAATTCAGATTCATGTCTACTCAAGCACAGTTCAAATGGATCTGCGACGAGAGCACACGAAATGAGGGTTGAAAATATATACTTATATCGACTTGAAAGAAAAGTTAGAAAAATTTTGCATCGAGCATGAAAGATAAGATTTGTCTCTAGAATAACAGTCGATTTACAAAGCTAGTTTAAATGAAAATTTAAAAGTACAATGTAGAATTTAATTAAGACAAATTTCAGAACAATCTTCATAGTAACCGTTGGAAAACTTAGTTCTCACGATGCTGTGCCCCAGTAGTGAATTTAACTAGACTCCCTATTTTATTTGTATTTTAAAACACCAACTTTGTTATTTTGTGCGGATTGCACACTATAGAACCGTACGCGCGCTCATAAGTTGCAGCATAAAATGCAAGAAAAATAGGAAATTTCAACTGCCTCTGCAAGTCAAGGTTCGAAAAATCTCGTGAAATCAGCCCACGATAAAAAATTAATTCTCAAGTGTCCATTGAGATTCCTCCGCATCGATTTCTAGCGGCTTAAAAAAACAACGCAGAAGCACCATAAACACCCCTGTACCAGGGTGCACGAGCTGCTGTCACGTTCACTTGTGATGAGCAGCATGGGTCGCACGCCAGTCGTTGTGCCGTTGCCGAGTGGTCCGAGTTCTATGTTTGGTAATAGAACGTTCGAGATATTAAATGAAAAAAAATGTAACGCACATTGTTTCGAATGAATTCTGGACACTGTTGTTTTGAAATCTGGTAGCTTCATATGTCATTCAAATTGCCAGAAGTTTCCTAATATTTCTCAATTTATTATACAGTTTATTGATCATTGACTCAGGTGCGTCCTTCAGGTCGCAACAAATTGGACGACGAATATTGAGGACAACGGACAAATTTTAGTAGCTGCATTATTTTGAAGTCCCGTGGTAATATTTCAGCAATATTTCAGTGCCGCTCGTAAAGAACTTAAATTTATTTTTATCAAGCAAAATTAATTAAACCCATAACTTATTGTTCACTCAAGCTTTACAAAAAGCGACGAGTATTTTTTGCATTACCTACATCAACAGTCTCGTGTTTTCTGACCCAGCACGAGTATCTCACTATTGTGTAGCAAAAATTAGTAAGCATACCTATTTCATTTACGTATTACACCCGTATTCGAATAAATTCCAATTAGGTCCTAGTATCACACGTAGCTTTTTTCTACAACGAATGGGTCGCTAGCTCGACATAAAAGAGCGCCCTAACGAGGGAAGAGAAAGCCAGCTTGAATTACTGAACCGAGTGAAACACTGTGACCTCATCTTACCCTCCAATCCACGAAGGGGAAGGCTAATACTAAGGTACAGTTTTATTCCTGTACTTCATATGAAATATAATCAAGTCCATAAACAATCTCTGTAGATTTCAAGTACAGCCCCATTCCTTACCTCTACGTTAGCCGAGTATTCGGAACGCCAATGTACTGACAGTGAAACTAATCACCATCGTTAACTGAGCAATGATTTGACAGATCGATGAGTAGTTCTTTTTCATAATGAGGTACTAATTTCATATTCATCATTACCGATTGCTAGTCTGAAAATGAATAGGGTCATGAAGACAGCTAACGTGAACAGAAACAACTCTTAGAACGAAGTGGATATGTTCACTTCAGTAAATTTCACAGATCTAAAAACGCTTAAATTATTCAGCGGAATGTACTTACAAGAAGACCGTGCTATTGTTCACCACGCACGCGACATTGGATTCCTTCACTTGCATCTGAGCCTGACGTCAGCGTCTGGGACTGATGGAAGCAGGGTGCGCGCTAGGGAAACGTTTTGCGGATTTTCTACGTACTGCGCCTTTTACTGTAGGAAGCCAGTGGCTCTACCAATGAGAAAAGGGTTACATTCATCACAGTGTTCTGTGTGCAATGATAAAGAGTATCTGAAAATGCCCATGTATTCTCGCGGAGATATTAATAAATTTAGAGTGCCTGGGACACTGCAATATACCACAATAAGAACAAATTGTTTATCGGGTTTCTCGAAAAATTAACGGGGGCCAAGTTGACCCTTGATACATGCAATGGCCAAACAGCTGAATTGCTTCGGTCATTTGAACTCGCATGCCAAGTTACAATCCTATTATCAGTTGAATCAGGGCGGTCACAGCTTGAACTTTGTAACAATTTATGGGTTCCTCATGTGCTAGTTACTCGTATACATACGCAGAAAAGTTATCATGAAACCCATGTTTTTAGCACATAAAGGGTGATTTTTGATGACGGGTCCAAAAAGAAGCTATAATAACTTCATAAATAATCAAAGGATTTTGAAAAAAAGGAAGAGCAACAGAATCCTGAGACTTGTATGTTTCGTTTTGATTACTTTTTGAAGATAATATTTTTCATGTGCTGCGGTTGTTCATTAGGCACTAGTGAGTTCTGGCACAATTCGCCGGATTTCTGTCCTGGAGGACGCCTTGAGTTAGTGTAGATCTGTCGGCTTATCACGGTAGACTCTTCACATTAGGTATCGCCTATAGATACAACAAAATCAAATAAGATTGATTTATCTCAGAAATTTTTGGATGCTCAGTTTTTAAAAATCCTATCTTTTTAATAGGAGTTGATGAATATTCTTTTTGGTCCCGTCATTAAAAATCACCGTGTGCACTTCAAAAATGTTAAACAATGCACTCATGCAGTGTTTCAAGAAACAAATATTGTTCCTGATTCATCAGACTTGTGAAGGCAACTGCAGCACATGAGGTTCATAACGCTTCTGCTCTTTTGAAAAGAAAAGCTTGACGTCAGCATTAAACACAACTCGCAACTCCCTAATGAATTTCTTACAAAGGTTTTACAGAGAGACACAAATTCGAAACTGTTTTCTCAGGCAATTCACAATTTGATGCCTTGATGTACGTTTGTAAAGAAGCTTTGATTCAACAATTTTAGCTAATAAGACACTCTGGGACCGAGTTGCACCTGGTCCCTCATAGTTGGATATTCCTTCTCATTGAAAGTACAGGATCAGTCAAAATGATCTGACACATTTGTAGGTTAAATAAAAGGCAAATAAAGTAAATAAACAAAAAAGTGTTCCATTATCGAAAATTTCATGTAATGCCATACATGCCAAAGGTACACATAAATCGCCCTCGATCTATTGAACAACTTAACGATGTAATTCGTCAAGAAATTACTGTCATTCCACATGAAATGACTGGCCGAGTTATAGACAACTTTCGTGAACGCCGTCGACAGTGTGTGGACAATAATGGATCCCATTTGATTGATTTAATTTTTAAAACATAATGAAACAAAATGGCATTATATGTACTTTTCAAAAATAAAAACATATTTTTGTTTCTTTACTTCATTTGCATTTTATTAAACCTACAAGTGTGTCAGATCATTTTACCTGACCCTATATAAGAATACACTTAAATCTGCACTAGTCTCTTTTAATTAAAGAAATTAATAATCCTTATGTGAATTATCCCGCGGAGCGAATGAAAAGCCAAATATGGAACCTAACAAGAGTTCTTATCGTAAGCAAAACAGATTCCAACGAGGCTGCAATATCTGACGCAGATACCTCAAGCTATCAATGAAAATCGTCTCGTTCAGTAGGGCATCAAGTGTAGCTTACACTGTTTGCCCATGTATCTTTGTCTAGCAGAGCTCGCGAGTCTTACGTAATATCCCCAGAAGAGCATCAAGTCCTGATTGTAAGTAAAGTACTGTCCTCTTCCTCACACCGTGAGATAACTGAAACAATTGATCAGACTGAACACCAAATTAAAGAAATGAAGCATTACAGATAGACTTTCACAAATGAGTGTCATTAAGCCTCATTCGATTAACTTGAAGGAACTTTCCTTATTTAAGAAACTTAGGTCAGACTTCTTCAACAGTTTAAAGGTCGCTTCCTTTTCAAGCGACAGAGATCGTCATCAGCCCCTGCCCCCCCCCCACCCCAATCTGAGA
>VOMN01082216.1:0-12102 GCA_014899125.1 Orchestia grillus | reverse complement strand
TGGGTAGGGGTAGGGAGGGCGTTGGGTAGGGTGCACTAGGGTGTTGGGTAGGGTGTAGGTACCCAGGGATGCACACTACAGCATTTCATGAAAGCGCTCTGCAACTCCTCGTTGACTCCCTGCACTGCTTAAAATGAGGGTGCAATACTTTGATGTAACATTCACCAACTTATTCACAAGCCCCATCCCCTCAAATTTTGCATTGAGTAAAAAACAAGGACACGTAAATCACATAAACATAATCGACTGTACCCTAAACTCTGCACTACAAACCATACCCCATACCTAAGTCGTAATAACCAAGTCATTCAATACCACAGCCCATACTTGAGGCATCACCTCAATATGAAGTCGACCAGAAACGCGTAGCCCTGAGCGGCCTTGAAATCATCGAGCAGCACTTGGGAGAAATCAGCGGAGTCTTTCAAAAAGCAGAAAATGGCGACGATCATTTCGACGATCTCCAGTGGTGACAGGTCCTGCGTCCGCTCCATGTTCTCCACGCACAGCGCAATGCAGCCCTTGCCTGAACGCAAACATGGTGTTAATTTCACGCTTTACGAGCAGACGTCATGAATTACCCACATCACATTCATGAATTACCTGCATTGCTGATCATCAATATAGCGATCAATTTCGCACATCGCTACGATCATCTGCTGATCCAGAGAAAATTTTCTCTTTAAAAAATAATTAGATCAAACTTTTTTTTGCTAGTGTCCCGAGTTGACCCAATGCTGTGGCTGGCTAGTCTCGATACTAGTGTTTTTCATTCACAGTTCGCAACAACATTTACTACTTGAGATTATCTTCGTTTCAATGAATTTTCCCATGATTTTAAAATAACAGCAATAACTCCAATAAACTTCAGAAATCTGTCTATTGCAAATCGCGATGCAACCTGAAAAGAACTGATACTAAAATTGAAGTGGCACAAGTGAGGGTGGCAGCACACACAGGTGAGGGTGGCAGCACACACAGGTGAGGGTGGCAGCACACACAGGTGAGGGTGGCAGCACACACAGGTGAGGGTGGCAGCACACAACAGACTCACTATGGATGTAGGAGATGACGGGCTGCGTGAGGCCGTGACGGGACAGCGACATGAGCACCTCAGCAGCACTCTTGCGCCACACGGCGTTGTGCTGCGAGCACCACGACGTGCTCGCACTGAACACCAGGCTCAGGTCGTCCTTGCGAGCCAGCTCCTCTGCAGGCCCCGAGTGCGAGCACAGGCGCAGCATCACCTGGTCAGGCACGGCAGTCAAGGCGGGCACGAGGAGAGTTTGGTCGTCCACACGACGTTACCGGAATTGGTCGTAGTTCATGTACAAGTTCAAAGGTTCTGTTTTAGGTATATGTCTGACGTAACATGAATGCAATGATTCACATTTCACCCGCAACTTCAAAGCTAGTTTTTCGGACTATCTGAGTGAAGTAGCTCGAACGTAATTTCCCACATTTCATGTAGACTTCAAAGATCTCGCTTTGTGATAACTGTGCAAAGTGAGTGGTCGTCAAGAGAAGTGGAATTTTTGGGGCGAGACGGCACCGAATGTGGTGATGACATCACACAGAAAACTTTTCTCAACTACACAATGAACCAGTTTATAAGGTCAGCGTACGTGCAACTTTCGGGATGGTGAGCAAAGCAGATGACATTCGATATCTATTTCATCCATTAACACATAGGTAAAACATAGGAATCAGTTTCAAACGATTACATATTAAACATGTGTAATTATTGTATAATATCAGATCGATAACCTGCCACACAAATAATAATTCCCAAGAACAAGGATAGTCAAAAATGAATGATTCATGGCTAGAGCCCTCACTCACATCAAATGCATTTGTAAACGACTACTGGAATCAAAACTCCGAAAGCTGAACAGAAGGTCCAGGACATTAAATTGGTGTGGTAGTTGCTACAAATTTCCAGGAAACTGATCACTCTCCACTAGCATGTCATTGCCTCACAGGACGAGCACCACGCTGCTGCTGCTGCTGCTGCTGCTTCTGCTTGAGTGAGTGAGTAAAGTGAGCCAGTACTGTAATGCAGGGTGTCACAACGTTCTCTCGCAGTATCATTAATCGTAACTTATTTAACATACATTGTACAATTAAACATCCCCCTCGATGTATGTACTAACATCAACCAACACAAGTATGACATTGTTGCACATGATAAACATTGAAAATAAATTACTTAATGTTCAACAGGCACTGAATAAACGAATTGTGTTGTAACCCTTTTTGTAGACACCCTGTAGGTCCGGGACGAACATTTGTCGGGCGAGTGTGATCACACTCGCAAGCAACTGCAGCAACATGTGGTCACACCCAATCAAGACATCTGAACTCAAGTGACCCAGATGTGATGTGAGCTAAATGTGACAGCCAAATGTGAGTGACCTAAATGTAATGCACAGACCAATGTGGTAGAGCATGGAAATAAATAAGATACCAAACCTGATGTGGTAAGAGCTAAACGTGATGGAAAGACAAATATGATGCAGAGCTAGATATGTAAAGAAAAATATTGTGCAGGGCCTGATATTTAAAGAAGACTATTGTGCAGAACCAGATATGTAAAGAATATTGTGAAGAGCCAGATATGTAAAGAATATTGTGGAGAGCCAGATATGTGAAGACATACGTTGTGCAGAGCAAGATATGTGAAGGTGAATGTTGTGCAGAGCCAGATATGTGAAGGTGAATGTTGTGCAGAGCCAAATATGTCATACCTAAATATAGTAGAGTTGAATTAAACAGAGCTAAATAAACACACGAGCCAGATAGGTAAAGGAGAATGCATTACAGAGCCAAATTTGATGGCTGAATGTGATAATGAAACAAGCACAATCAAGCTGAATCCTGCTCCTCACACTGACACGGATATTTGGGAATGACTGCATCCACACTTCGAGTCTACTATAGCATTCTGTACTGAATAAAAACTCGTTTCCATAAGAAATACTACCTACACAACAATGAAATCCATAAGTTTGCTGAATTTCAAACCTCAGCTGAACACACAGTCCAGGATCCAAGGCTTATCTATGATGCATGGAAATCTTGAATACATTTATTTGCTTCATTTTGGTTTCATATGTCACAATGTGAACATTGCAGGTGTAGCTGTTTTAATGTTTCACCCTGTGGAGGAATAACCCCTTACCTGTACAAATACTTTCTGGAGCAAAACCCTCCTATCAGAAGAGGTGACCTCAGTTTCATCAGACCCCATCTTAGCAGTCTTCTCAGGAGCCTGGTGGGCTGCAGTAAGGCTGAGGTTGTCAGTCCCAGGCCCATTGCCCTTGGTGCCTTGTTGCTGGGGTGAGGCCTCATCACATTTGGGCTCAGGCCCAGGTGACCCTGTCACGTTTTTGTTAGAGTTGGCTTCAGCGGGTGCTTGGGAGTTGGCATTGTCTGCGTCTGACGGCTCAGGGTCGGGCAAGTCGAAGAACAAGTAGAGGCACTTGACTAATGTGGATGGCAGGGATGTGGCTGTCATTACCTAGAAGACAATTCAAAGAACTCAAAAACAAATCAATTTGGGTCAGTTCAAAGATATCCCTAATTAAAAATGCTTGATCCAGAATATGAATTGGCCAATAACTACATACAATATTAAATAATACCTACACCAATCTTTCATGGAGCATAGGAAGTTCAAAAATACTTCACAGAATTTCACATAGAAGATATTTCTTCTTCAACAGCATATACAGTTGAATACTTGTTCTAATTTTACTCAAAAAATTAAATAAAAGTTAATAAAGTAGTAGAAATAATGATTAATATTTCCAAGAAATACTAATCAACTAAAAAAATTAAATGCAGAACGCTTCTACTGACAACTATCTCAACAGAACATTAAATGGAAACATCAGAACATTAAATGGAAACATCAGAACAATGAAAATAAATCGACATTTCCAGGTTTCCCTTCACACACAGAAATGTAGTTGTTTTAGTCCACATATTTTCTACAGCTCCTAAAACCTCTCATTCCCATGGCTACTTCATTCCACTTGAATTAAAGAACAAAGCAACAAGTACATAATTCATCCAATCAGAATCTCACAACATAAAAAGAACTCAATTAGTGCTGAAACATCAGGACACCGTATGTGAGGAATTACCTCAATAATTTGTGGTGGGCCATCAGCAAGCAGGTTCAGGGCATTGAGCAGGAGCCAGCCCTGAGAATTAGGGCCTCCATCAACCCCTTCCTCCCCCTCCATTTCAAGGAAGCGCACGATGGCACACGACGCCGCAGCCGTAGACTGATTGCTGGCACGCCTTCTAATCTCCGTGACCATGAGTCTGCTGACATGCTGAGTGAAGAGCAACACGTCCTCAAATTTCTCTATGAGGTCAGTGGACGAACTGCCAGAGAAGACTTTGCAGAAGAGAGGCAGCATGTTGTACAGCTTGTCCTCCCTCTCATCTTCAGAGAGTGGGTGTGCAGGGTGCAGTATCTCGCTGAAGAGTTTCTTGAGGTGCATGAGGCCAAGTGCAAGGTGCCCTTGCTGCTCCAGACCCCCACCATGGTGAGAACCATCAAGTCCCTCCTCCCCCTCCAGCCGCCCTCCAGCACCCCACCACTTCCGCATGATGTTCATCTTCACCAACCTAGAAATAAATTATATACAGAAATGTTATCCAGTTGACTTGAAAAGATGTTGAAAGCCTGGAAAAGATATGAGAAATAGTTGATACGAAATAAGTGTACCTAGTGAAAGACATCACAAGGACATTAATTTTAATATTTGTGATGCTAGTCACAGCTTACAGAAAAAAAACAGTAGAAACACTGACATTAAGATGGATCCCAAGGTAATGGGGTAAACTAGATCCCCCGCATATTTACAGTAGCATATTATATTGGCTCACCTAAGCTGGAAAGAAATACTTAGGAAAAATTGGCATAAGGCTGAACAATGAGCCCACAGGACATTCCTGTAATAAGCACAATTGAGTTGAATGAAAGCAGCTGAGACTCCTCCAAGGGCTGCCATAAAGGTCAATCCAATAAATAGGTACTCTAGTGGGGATCAACAAGGCACACCTTACAACAGAAGCTCAGGACTGACATGGACCACCTCACAACAGAAGCTCAGGCAGACATGGACCACCTCACAACAGAAGCTCAGGCAGACCTGGACCACCTCACAACAGAAGCTCAAGTCACACCTCAGAACAGACCTCACAACAGATGCTCATAGACATGATAGACAACCTTACAAAACTGCATTGAGTTAAAAGTACTCACCATAATTCTTGGCACAAAATATTGGTCCCTTTGAAAGCCATGAAAGTATACCCCAGTTTTGTACAAATCTGCTTTGGTAATAATCAAACCCTGTTAGAAAGTGTAAAAACTATTATGTACATCACATCTGTGAAAAGCAATGCAGTGCATGGAAAAGTATATTTTCAACAAAGTAGAAAAGCAATTGAAGATTATGAGTTAAATGGGCCAACTTACCTTCTGGTAGCTTCTTGCAACTGCCAAGTTTCAACTCATTTTTACTCTGCTGAAGTAATAGATGCACTCCTTTAAATGGAGGTAGGCAATGCTCATACTAAATTTTATATTATTATAATAGTATACAACTTGCAAGTAAAACTTTAAAAGCTTTAAAATGTCACTGCAGGTAAGAGAGTTAGTACCTGAGCTGTGATGTCTGTAGAAAAAATTACTTCATATTATTAACTATCACATAATATTAAATATCTAGTATATTTATCTTAACAAATATGATAGGGCTTACTATATTTATTCTTCAAATGAATGGTATTTTTTGTAAAGTATCTATACAATGGGTCATAAATGTCCCTTATTATTACCTTTGGAATTAGCTATTTCTAATCTATGTTAATCAAAATATAAGCATCATATTCAACCAAATACTACTTGCAATTTTTTTAAATTACATTTATTTATCAAACATGAACATCCTATCTGTGACACTGCTGCATGTTGGAATAATAGGAAAAGATGAAACACCAATTTTGCTATAAAAGACACTCATTAGTATATCTAAGCACTCATTAGTATATGTAAAGTATACTAGTTACACATCACAACTGGTACTTGCACATCACACTGCTACTTGCACATCACACTGCTACTTGCACATCACACTGCTACTTGCACATCACAACTGCTACTTGCACATCACAACTTGTATTTAAATATCACAATTTGAATTGACACATCACAATTGCATTTGAATAGCAAATGTCATTCATGCACTTAAATTTTTTTTTCAACGCATGTTTTGTACAAGCTGTAGACATTCCAACTATGTCTGCTCACTTCTATCAAGCACAAAATGACAACAACACACTCAATTCTTCAATTATCAGTCATTCAAAAAATTTAAAGAAGTCAAAAAACCTAGAGTATCAATATCCTGATCAAATTTGTCAATCCCTATGATCTATATGCTTTTGGATCCTCAGAATGAGAAGTCAAGAACCTTCCTCAGTTATATTACAATTGAGAATGACAGACTAGGCACACATATGTAGTATGCTACTGTGAGCATAGATGATGTTGTATCTTAGTTGTCACTATTTATTAATCAGGAATGTATTCAATAAACCTAACAATATCACACTCACTTTTTGAATGTCATTCAAAAAATTTTGAGAAATCAAAAAACTTATGTATCAATTTACTGATCAAATTCCTCCATTTGCTATGATTGTCCTGCTGAGCCTGAGAAAATCATCTAAAACAATATAATTTTAGAGTATATTTTTATTTTTTCCAATTCTACATATAATTAGAAGTTAAGCAATATAAACTAATTTTTTACTATTTACACCTGTCACAAAACTTTTAAAAAAAGTCTTCAGAACTTTGAAAACAGAAGTTATATCCACTGAAATAAAAATAAAGACCACACAAATAAATAATAAAAGGAAGGAAACCACACATTCCTCACATCCCTCACCACACCAGTAGTTGTAAGGCATTGAAAACCTACCATTATATTGTGTTGGAATAAATAAAGGTTCTTTTTTCTAAGCAATATGCCTGATAAGATATTAACCAGTCATTTCCACCATTATATTGTGTTGGAATAAATAAAGGTTCTTTTGTCTATGCAGTATGCCCAATAAGGGTAGATATTAACCAATCATGTCCAATGGTCTAAGCAAGAACAAGATTACATAATCATAAATTCCTTTTCACTCACAAAAAGTAGGTCATAGGTTCATTTGTAAAATGTTTTTTCAAAAGAGATTTTTTTAAAAGAAAAATATAACATGTTTATCAATTCTAATTTTACATTTAATATAGTATTTTGTATTATATGCAAGCAGTTTTAAAAAATAAGAATTATACTTTATATAAAACTATCCAATATATGATGTTTTTTTCTGGTTACATCACTGTCAAAGTGTAAATTTTCTTGACAGGACAAAGTACAAAACTTAAACAGGTGCTCCTTCTCATTCCTGGAACCAAATAAAAACATTCAATTACCTGCAAAATGTCTTCAGAGCTTGGGTTATAGTATATCTGGGCCTGATCCTTGAAAAAAAAAAGCAATAGTTTAGCTTAAATCAACCAGTTATAAGTGAATATTCGAAGTAAAAAAATTATTCAACATAAATTGAATAAATATAAAATTTGCATATGAAGAAAAAAATCAACTTCCAAATGCCATTGAAATCTAATGAAACACTAGAATTTCTTCTAGTAATGCAACTATTTCGGCATTAACTTGAAATTTTAAACTTTAATGAACAGAATGACTACCTCTAGGCTTTACCTTTTAATTCATTCCAAGCTGTCCGCTAAACTATCAATCTGTCAAGAATAACGGAAGTACAGAAAAATATCGCCTCAGAGAAAATGATTAAAAATGCCATCAGTGCTGTTATAGCCTTCATTACCAGCTGCTACGCCTACGTATTTTTTAGGTATATCGGTATATATTACCCACACAAGAGCACAATTGGCACTGCTTGCCTGTTTGTTGTTTTGGATTTCGATATGACATGCGTGAACAAGTGAAAACCGTGTGGCGTCTGACAGTCCGTGAATGGCACCGGAGAAGTCACAGCTGTTGAAGTCGAGGGCGAGAGAGAATATTATCTTATCTGATATTAAACTTCATTTTTAACTGAAACTACTATAAAAATTACTGAGATAAAAGTTTGAGAACATTTTTGGTAAGACTTATTTATTATTCTCTAAAAATTCATTTAAGGTGACCGGAGTGCCGTTTCTCGGCCCTGACTGCCTCTCAACGCCACTTTTGCGTCTAGAATTAAAATATCAGAAAAAACTAAGTCAAAGAAGCAATTTCATTTAGCTCGCATTTCTTAGCTGTTCCATCTGGGAAGCTCAAATTAGTCACAAATGTAAGCTAATAACTTTTTCAACTTTTTCCATACTCGCACGTAACACTTGACCCTCAGATTTGCCCGAACACACAAACAGGGGACGATCTCCCTACACATACAGTATATTCCCCTTAATTTTGTCGCACGTCTCATTTTTTACCTTATTCACATAGAAACCTCAGGCTGCTCTCAAAGTGAAGCATATGGCAGTAGCTCTGTGCAGGAATACGTATATAGTTTTTATTCTCCCGTCACTTTTCGTGCTTAGGAGTGAATTTAGAATCACGATCCTAAGTTTAAACGCGACTTCCACATATAATATTTAGATTGTAGTCGTGCACATCCCAATTTGAAAGTTCTATCGAGACCTTCATGTTTTAATTTTAAGGCTGTAATTTTACTTATTGAAAAACCAAAAGGTACATACTTTGTATGTGACCGAGTTTGGAATAAACCATTTTTCTTTTTTTTTCTCCTCTTACCCTATGTGAGGGGCAGAGACTCAGGAAATCGTTGAATGCACACGTGGTCCGAGCATTCCTTTAATGTTTCTCTATTACATGTGTAGTCGTTGCAGTTATCTAACACTGGAAAACTTTTCAAGCTATTTTCTTCCTAGCAATAAATGATGGTATGTCGCTGGCTATTCTTTTCACAAGCCATTAAAAAAGAATCATTTCCTCTTCAAACATCAGTCGCGAACGCCAATGCAAAAGCACCGCAACTAATAGTATCTTTTTGATTTTGTCGACGATTGTATTGTGTCCGGTTCCCATTTTGCGATAAAAAAACTCTATTACCTCTTCACGTCATTACTTGATTTGTAGTTCAGGGTAACATAAGTTTACCATCATAGGGGGAGGAGGGAGAGCAAATGAGGGGTTTATTCTTATGTGTGCACGTGGAAAAATTGATGAGCTTTCATTTGCGACTAATTTAAGCTCTTTAGGTAAAATAGGTAAGTAATTGAAGGCAATTTAATATTTTGGAGCCTGCCCCCTTCCACGTAAGGTGAGACGAGGGGAATTAAAACTATTGCTGCACAGAGGTATTGTCATAAGCTTCATTTTGAGGGCGATTTGAGGTGTCTAGGAAAATTATGACAATCATTGGAGTCTGGCGTGAACATAGAGATTGTATATTTATTAATTGTTATAAATTCATTGACATCTGCGCATCTACAGAAGTTGAGTACCTTGGTATACATGTTGTCTTGTGTGTCTTCCTAATTAGACGTACCCTAAATCAGGGTAGGACCCGAATAGGTTTATCATATTTGATACCGTAACAAATTTGAATCTCGGTATTATTTCACGTGGTTTAGAAATTTAGCTATTTTGAGGTAAATTTTGGAGCGGTAACACTTAAAAGATTAAAATTTAGACCTCTCAGCAGCGTCACTTATATTATGTTACGACTTTGCAGCGCAGGCTGACACGCCTTGAATGTTGTAATGCTAGGCATTTTCATTTTTAAGTGCAATATAGAAATTTCCCGAAGACTCATATTCTTCTGTGCGTAAAAGCAGTGTAAGGCGCTGAAAGCATCATCTCAATAGAGTTCCTCAATAACGAGATCTGATTATCAATTCATTAGTTATGTTCTCAAAAGAATGTTGGTTTACAATTAAAATATCAATTAATCAATATTTGGATTCCCATCCTAATACCTTGCCTTAGAAATAACCGCTCGTGCCTTCTTGCTGCTTAGCAGCTATACAAAATTATAAACGCTGCCAATCTTTTTTATTTATCAATGAAAAATTTCATGGACGAAATAACATCAACATAGATTCCAAAACGCATCCAAAAATTTACTCACAACAACATAGCACCATCACATTTAAAGATTTATAGTAATAAAGCAGATGGAACAAAAAATCTTAAAAAAAGTAATTTTATAAAAATTGTGGAATAGGACCAATGATAAAAACACGAATAAAAGCATGAAAAGACTTATTTCAAAACTAATCACTATAATAGTTGGAACACCTTTAAAATTGTTTCAAATAAATTACGTTTAACTATTTTGAGAGGGAATGAATTCTGCATTCCGGATGTATAGGGATTCTTCAACGCACAAACCAAAATTTGCCAAACAGGAGCTAATGATTTTAACCTCTTCAATGCCTATCAATCACAGGGTTTGTTTATGCAATGGCTACGTGTGCTAAAATGAGGGGAACATTCAATAAACGGTACCGTTTGATGACTACGACCAGCATGCTCTGCAGCCCTCGGCGTTCGTTGGGTGGAACTTTCATACCGCGGAGTGATATGCGCACTGCGCACTAAACTCACGAGTGAGGAAAGGGTGAGCTGGGAAGGGTTGGTTGGTCACATCAAAATTAGCTTACGTCTAGGCGACGATGCTTCTAAAAATTATGGGTCGGCGTTCTTCTGCCTAATTTCTGAGAGAAATTGGGCAAAACAGTGCAAAAACTAACTCAGTTTTTGGCAGTACTTGTTAAAATACCATCGAACAGGTTGGTGTCGTCGGCACCATTTTTACGTTAGCAGTAGAAAAATACGATTTCACAAACTGTTTTGTATTTTTCATATATTAGCATCAGTTTAAGATTCTCATTCGGTACTGAAAATACGAAGAGGTCTCCCACGTTACTCATACTTATAACGTGACAAGCAACGTTTTAATAAATTTCACTGTGTGCTGGAAATGGCAGTGACACAGATTGACAAGAATAACAGATTGACAATTTAAATCCCAAATCTGAGGCTAATACAATTGCAGGATGAGAAGCAAAGGTTTATAAACTGTACTCATTACTTTCGGATAGCTGTCATTATTTTCCAAAACCTGAAAAAGTAATACCAAAATTACTAACCTAAAACTGAAACCAAATCGGAGTATGGCCGGCAATCTGTAAAAACATTTATTTTGTGATGAGAAACTTTCTACGTTCAGTAGATTATCAATCATGAAAAGATTTTGATTTAGCTACATATCGTCAGCCAGTTAGTCAGAGAGACCATCTCATGAAAAAAAAAGTGAAATATGGAATTTAAAAAAAGAACCTTTATTCATTTATTTATTCGGGATACACTTGAAATGCATGCCAAAGCCAGAGAAAACTGTTCTGTATAGTGAAGGTATTTGAATTTTTGTAACAGGATGCAGCAACGAGACGTATAACTCGTACAACTCTAAAAAGGTATCATGGCAAGTTTCCTGATTTGTTAAATCTAGGAAACTGGTCTCCCTCGCCAACTAGTACATGTACTCTTGTTTAATCTTTGCAGTCAGTGCTCGAAAATGAAGCCGTCTCTTTTCACTTACTGCATCGTAAGTGACTATTTATTGAGTAATAAATCACGCATTGAAACAGTGAAGTAAAATATGAAAGCCCGCATAAACTAGACAGAATAAAACTAACGTACACGCATAAAATTACGGGAAATTTCATCACATGGTTGAAGTTCTGCTCTGATTCTGTAGAGCTGCCGGTTGGTTAGTTTCTATTGGCGGGTTGTGCTTCTCTGAAGGCGTCGTCGGTTTTGCTTCGGAGGAAGGTTAGTTCTGTTCTGCCCCTACTCTAGGAGCTGCGTGAAGTCGTTTGATAAACTTGTGATCCTGTGCTGCGCTAACGTGAATCGTTCTTGGACTGAGATGCGGGCGACTACGAGCCCTGAGTTTCGTAATTCCTTGCTGTTACCTGTTTTTGGGTGCCCGCACACCAAAAGCGTTAGGGTGCCCGCACACCAAAAG